>JASAMX010032216.1:0-15342 GCA_030248175.1 Microlaimidae sp. YZB2_3 | reverse complement strand
CCAAATCTCTAAAGTCTTTTAAAACAATGTTACACTTTTTAAAAAGAACTCACTAAAAATTCAATTATTATTATTATAAAGTGGAACGCTTCTTATAGTCAAAAATTAAAAACTATATTACTTGCTACTAAAAATTCGATTAAGTTGTATTATTGTAGCGAACTGCACCATTTTTCATTGTTATCGTATATTACAAAGTCAAGATCTTCTTTACGAATTTTTTAGGTGAGGTATTGAAAAAGTTCAAGAAAGCAGTTCTGCGTGTTTTATTTTAACCAAACGGTGATCGGATTTCCGGTGGTAGTATTGGCTTATAAGCTGATGACTTGGCGTGGCTGCAGTTTCGGAAAAGAACTCCCGTCTTTCCAGTGGATATATATTCGAATTTTTAATTTTCATATGGGTGGAAGAGATTATGTTCTACTACAGCCAGGGGTTACAGAAATCGGCATTATATCAGAATTTTTGAAATAAAAACGCAGCGGGTGGGTAGAAGAAATATAAAAATTATATCGTTAAAAAGTTGGTGGTTTTCGAAATATTTGTTAGTGTGCATTGAAAAAAATCATGTTTCACTACAGTCACAGGTACGAAATTATCGGCATTTTTAAAATAAATACAGTAAAATTCCAGGTAAACTTTAAAAATATGAGTCCCATTAATATCGTAGCATTATGTTTCGCATGCATAACCCACAATTTTAGAGCTGAACAACGATCGAAATAGAAGTAAATCGTGAAAAGTTTAACAATAAAACTTACCAAATTTCTGATGCTAGGTTGATAGGAAAATCAGAATCAAAAGCATCAACAATATTCTAGGTTAAAAGTGTCTTCCGGGTTACTCTATCTCCTATTCCTGCCTGTAGCATTTGCAACGTCGGCTCCGAATTGTCTAAACTACTAACATTTTGAGGCACCTGTCGCCAAAAAATTGGAGTTCCTTAATAAAGTAAAAAGCTTAAAATGACAATTAGAATATTTTTAAACAAAGTTTTTAATTAATATTGCAGGTTTCTCACGACAAAAGAATTTACAAACATATACATAAAGTTCATCACAAATGGACTACGCCGATTGGGATAATTAGCATTTATGCTCACCCTATTGAACACATTGGTAAGTAAATGAAATTCTGTTAAAACTGCTTGAAACTATAGATTGAAATTGAAAAAGAAAGCCAGATAAAAGTGAAACAGGATTTTCTATTGTAATTTGAAACGCTTGCTTTGGTATAGACTCCACTCTAGATGGATCTATAGATGAATTTTGGGGGGTACCCGACATCTCAAATTTAGGAGGGGGTGTTCAAAAATGTTTTTTGGAGTATGCCCTAAATACCCCAGTTTTAGCGTTTTTAATATTAGGACCCCTTCCCTCCCTCCCCTAAATTTAAGAAGGGGAAGGGGTGGGCCCTCCAAATGTTAGAGCGTGTTTTCGAGATTTTAAGGGGGCATAACCAGAGTTGGGCAGGAGAAAAGTTATACCCTCCAAAATCTTAAAACTGCCGACACCTCCCCCCTAAAATTTTGCGGTAGCCTCATACATGAGCATGGACCAGCAAGCTAGGGGGCATGGCTACCTTGGGTAAATGTCCCTTTGAAAGCTAGGAGGAGGGTCCTTTCCGTACCCCTTAGCTATTAGGGGGGTCCACACGGGCAAGACCAGTTTGAAATCCAGAAAGGAGTCAGAGGGGGGGGCTCGGTTTCCAAACAAAGTCACATTATGCCATTTATTTCAATTTTTTTGCTCTAAAACAGAATTTTTTATACTAAAATAGACTATTTATGTATAAAAAGAATACAAAGTATTGTGTTTTTTACTACAAAACCGTGTTTGTGACAGTAAATTTTGACCTAAATTCATTCAATTTTGACCTAGATCAAAATCAGGCGGCGACTTAAAATTCGTTAGCTATATATGACCTCGGCATGGGTGAACACTGCGTGCAGTGAGCACTCTAGCGGTAAAGGTTGCCAACATCGTTATCAATGTTAGACGAAGAGTCTAGACCATCAGGGTGAAATTTTTTCGCCCCTCCTTGCTTGTCTTAGCGCCTGCCCCTTGTGGAATCTGCATAGGGCAAATAAGTTTCAGGTAATGCAACAACAACAACCTGATTTAATTTTCCCAAATTTTTTCTCAGGAAGAGGTTGATTTAGAATTCCAGGGGGGGGTTAGGTGTCAAAATAAACTTTGCGGCGAAGGGGGGTCTCCTTGATGGATGGGCGCAGGAGGTGGACCCCCCCCCCCTAGCGCAGAACAGCGTTGGATATAAACTGGATTTGGCGTGAAAGATGACATGACGATCTATAACCAAAACCAACCCCTCTTCCCACCCCTGCCCCTGCCCACTTATGTTTGATAGACTGGTCGCCCTTGCAGGGATACATTTTGCTGTGCAAGTCAATTTTATAATTATTATTTGACTTAGATATTTAAAATAAAAATGCAAAATACTTATATTTTTATTTATTATTCAATTTTTAGTGTCAAATATTTTGCCTCCGCTGATGGGCCCGGTGATCTGCGGGAGTCACATAGCCACGACGATCTTGTGGTTCATGTTGGCCCTCTTCTCGACGACAATCGCACACTGCGGATATCACCTCCCACTCCTGCCGTCCCCGGAAGCTCACGACTACCACCATTTAAAGTAATATAATATGTGTGTTTTTTTTGTTGGGAAAGTCTTAGGTACTAAAAGGAAATTGTGGAATAATTAATAATTAATGAACAGACCTGTGCACGGTCTGGAAATGCCCTTCGAAGCTTTATTGGAGGATTTACCCCGTTCCCCAGTTTTATTGCCCCCCCCTCGCCATAGGTGGGCAGGAGGGGTTGGGGGAGTTATACCCCCAAAATCCCGATTATAGCCGACACGACACCCCCTTGAAAATTTGGGGGTACCCGGAAGGGGGGGCACCCCCCCTTAAAATTTGGGAAGCCCATTAATAAAAACGCAAAAAATAAGGTATTTGAGGTATACTCAAAACGGATTTTCGAACTTACCCAGCTGAAAAAAATTCGGAGGTCGGGTGGGAGGACCAAAAAAATTAAAAGTGTCTGCCCACCTATGAGATCCCGCCCAAAAATAAAAAGTACCCAAAAATTATAGCGCCATTTTTGACCTATTATGGACGCACGCCATAGTCGCCAAATTTTTATCAAATCTAAAAGGCTGTCCGCCTTGATTTCATTGTATATTTTAATATTCCGTTGCGATGCTCTCGTTTTTTTGATTGTTCATTCATAAAGCAAACCAACTTCTTCTCGTTTTCCGTTTGCGCATCTTATTTTTTCCAGTTTTTAAGCTTTTTTAAAATCTTTTTTCTAACGGATTTGAATGATGAGTTCTGTTTTTCTAAAAACAGCCCGAAAAGCTGTGTGTCTTCTCTGACGATTTTGTGAACGAGATCGAGATCTGAAATGTGCGTTCTCCCCACGGTTGTATCCCTTTCTTTGGTTTGAAAATCGCGCAAAAAATTCGATTTTTTCCTCTGTCGTTTTTTATGTCCCTGTGTGAGCGAAGAGGAAAAATAATTATGTTTCGAATTTTTTGCGCGATTTTCAAACCAAAGAATTAAGGTGATACAACCGTTGTGGTGAGTGAACGCACATTTCAGATCTCGATCTCGTTCACGTATGAGATTCAGAGATTAAAGTAACACACGAAGCTTTTTTCGGATGTTTTTTAGTTTTTTTAATTTTATTACTAAAAGTTATATCAAGTAACTCTATCTAATTCAAATCCGTTTTAATAAAAATAATTTATGATTTTAAAATAAGCTATAAAAATTGCTGGGGAAAAATTATAGATTGCGCAAACGAAAACGAGTAAGAAGTTTGGTTTGCTTTATGAATTGAACTAATCAAAAAAACTGTAGTAGCATCGCAACGGAATATTAAAATATACAATTTGAAATCATAGGCGGACAGCCTTTTAGATTCTAGATAAAAATTTGGCGACGATGGCGTGCGTCCATAATAGGTCAAAAATGGCGCTATAATTTTTGGGTACTTTTTTATTTTTGGGGGGATCATAGGTGGGCAGACACTTGGATTTTTTTTGGGGGGTATACCCGACCTCCGAATTTTTTTCAGCGGGGTGTCCCAAAATTTGTTTTGAGTATACCTCAAATACCTTATTTTTTGCGTTTTTAGTACTGGGCTTCCCAAATTTTAAGGGGGGGGGTGTCCGGGGTACCCCCAAATTTTCAAGGGGCTGTCGTGTCGGCTATAATTGGGATTTTGGGGGTATAACTCCCCCAACCCCTCCTGCCCACCTATGGCGAGGGGGGGGCAATAAAACTGGGGAACGGGGTAAATCCTCCAATAAAGCATCGAAGGGCATTTCCAGACTGTGCACAGGTCTGTTCATTAATTATTAATTATTCCACAATTTCCTTTTAGTACCTAAGACTTTCCCAACAAAAAAACACACATATTATATTACTTTAAATGGTGGTAGTCGTGAGCTTCCGGGGACGGCAGGAGTGGGAGGTGATATCCGCAGTGTGCGATTGTCGTCGAGAAGAGGGCCAACATGAACCACAAGATCGTCGTGGCTATGTGACTCCCGCAGATCACCGGGCCCATCAGCGGAGGCAAAATATTTGACACTAAAAATTGAATAATAAATAAAAATATAAGTATTTTGCATTTTTTATTTTAAATATCTAAGTCAAATAATAATTATAAAATTGACTTGCACAGCAAAATGTATCCCTGCAAGGGCAACCAGTCTATCAAACATAAGTGGGCAGGGCAGGGGTGGGAAGAGGGTTGGTTTTGGTTATAGATCGTCATGTCATCTATCACGCCAAATCCAGTTTATTTCATAACTATGTGCATGTATACATGCGCATAGGGGGGGGGTGGGGTCCAAACCTCCCTAGCCTCGAAATTTTGGACCCCCAAAATCAAGGAGACCCCCCTTCGCCGCAAAATTTTATTTTGTCACCCAACCCCCCTCTGGAATTCTAAATCAACCTCTTCCTGAGAAAAAATTTGGGTATGAAATTAGGTTGTTGTTGTTGCATTACCTGAAACTTATCTCCCCTATGCAGATTATACAAAGGGCAGGCGCTAAGACAAGCAAGGAGGGGCGAAAAAATTTCACCCCTATGGTTGAGACTCTTCGTCTAACATTGATAACGATGTTGGCAACCTTTACCGCTAGAGTGCTCACTGCACGCAGTGTTCACCCATGCCGAGGTCATACATAGCTAACGAATTTTAAGTCGCCGCCTGATTTTGATCTAGGTCAAAATTGAATGAATTTAGGTCAAAATTTACTGTCACAAACACGGTTTTGTAGTAAAAAACACAATACTTTGTATTCTTTTTATACATAAATAGTCTATTTTAGTATAAAAAATTGTTTTAGAGCAAAAAAATTGAAATAAATGGCATAATGTGACTTTGTTTGGAAACCCTCTGACTCCTTTCTGGATTTCAAACTGGTCTTGCCCGTGTGGACCCCCCTAATAGCTAGGGGGTACGGAAAGGACCCTCCTCCTAGCTTTCAAAGGGACATTTACCCAAGGTAGCCATGCCCCCTAGCTTGCTGGTCCATGCTCATGTATGAGGCTACCGCAAAATTTTAGGGGGGAGCTGTCGGCAGTTTTAAGATTTTGGAGGGTATAACTTTTCTCCTGCCCAACTCTGGTTATGCCCCCTTAAAATCTCGAAAACACGCTCTAAAATTTGGAGGGCCCACCCCTTCCCCTTCTTAAATTTAGGGGAGGGAGGGAAGGGGTCCTAATATTAAAAACGCTAAAACTGGGGTATTTAGGGCATACTCCAAAAAACATTTTTGAACACCCCCTCCTAAATTTGAGATGTCGGGTACCCCTCAAAATTCATCTATAGATCCATCTAGAGTGGAGTCTAGACCAAGCAAGCGTTTCAAATTACAAGAAAATTGTTTCACTTTTATCTGGCTTTCTTTTCAATTTCAATCATAGTTTCAAGCAGTTTTAACAGAATTTCATTTACTTACCAATGTGTTCAATAGGGTGAGCATAAATGCTAACTATCCCAATCGGCGCAGTCCATTCGTGATGAACTTTATGTATATGTTTGTAAATTCTTTTGTGGTGAAGAAACCTGGAATATTAATTAAAAACTTTGTTTAAAAATATTCTAATTGTCATTTTAAGCTTTTTACTTATTAGGAACTCCAATTTTTTGGCGACGGGTGCCTCAAAATGTTAGTAGTTTAGACAATTCGGAGCCGACGTTGCAAATGCTACAGGCAGGAATAGGACAACAAGATAACCCGTAAGACACTTTTAACCTATATTGTTGATAAAATGCTTTTGATTCCGATTTTCCTATCAACCTAGCATCAGAAATTTGGTAAGTTTTATTGTTAAACTTTTCACGATTTACTTCTATTTTGATCGTTGTTCAACTCTAAAATTGTGGGTTATGCATGCGAAACATAATGCTACGATATTAATGGGACTCATATTTTTAAAGTTTACCGTATTTTATACTGTATTTATTTTAAAAATGCCGATAAATTTCGTACCTATGACTGTAGTGAAACATGATTTCTTTCAATTATATGAAACAAAATATTTTGAAAACCACCAACTTTTTAAATTATATAATTTTTATATTTCTTCTACCCGCCCGCTGCGTTTTTATTTCAAAAATTCTGATATAATGCCGATTTTGTACCTGTGGCTGTAGTAGAACATAATCTCTTCCACCCATATGAAAATTAAAAATTCGAACACCACCCACTGGAAAGACGGGAGTTCTTTTCCGAAACTGCAGCCACGCCAAGTCATCAGCTTGTAAGCCAATACTACCACCGGAAATCCGATCACCGTTTGGTTAAATAAAACACGCAGAACTGCTTTTTTGAACTTTTCAATACTGACCTAAAAAATCCCAAAGCTAATCCCACTTGTAATATACGATAACAATGAAAAGATGCAGTTCGCTACAATAATATTAATCGAATTTTTAGTAGCAAGTAATATAGTTTTTAATTTTTGACTATAAGAAGCGTTCCACTTTATAATAATAATAATTGAATTTTTAGTGAGTTCTTTTTCAAAAGTGTAACATTGTTTAAAAGACTTTAGAGATTTGGAGCTATCTAAAAAAATATGTATCATTTTTAAAATCGAAATAAAAAAGTCATCCTTGTCTTTAGTAAAAAATTTAAATTTCAGTTAATTTTAACAACAAGCATAATTATGGAATATACTCCTTTAAAAAAACAAAACAAACGCACATGCTGAGCTAATTATTCTTTATTTTAATATTATGCACAGTACAGCGTGATTTTTTGAATTTGAATGGAAAAAAAGGTTAAAATATGGCATAAAAATATGGCATAAAATATGAAAATAAAATAAATTTATATTTTATGCCATAAAAATATGGCATAAAATATCTTAATTAAAAATACTTTTTATTGACTTGTTTCTTTTTATTGCTAAAAGTAGATAAATTGAACTTTAATTTGGAGGCATTTAAAAGTTTACCATTTTTGACATTTTTTATTTAATTTTTTAAAAAAATATAAGAGATTTTTCCTGGTAACATGGGCGCAGCCAGGGGGTCTAGACCATAAATGAACAGAGGGGGTAGGGTGGGGCATACAGATCTGTGCACGGTCTGGAAATGCCCCCTCCCGCTTTATTGGAGGATTTGCGCCCCCCTCGTTTTATTGCCACCCTGCCCAAAAATGAAAAAGTACCAAGAAATTATGACGCCATTTTTTTACTTATTATGACGCAATGAGCGCCAATTTTTTGCAGTTTTTAGCCTATTTCAATGCTTTTTAAGATATTTTAGACCTATTTTTACTTTATTTTCGCTTTTTTCCCTTTTCCCTTCTTTTTTTTTCTTTTTTCTCCTTTTTTGGAGTATTTAGGCTATTTATGTATAAAAGGAGTAGAAAAATACTGTTTTTTACTACAAAACCGTGCTTGTGACAGTAAATTTTGACTAAATTCATACCCAAAATTTGGCTCGATTTTGAATTTGGCCAAAATTTGGCTCGATTTTGGCTCGGAGGGGGTCGATTTAGAATTCCAGAGGTAGGGTGTCAAAATTTAAAAATTTTGGCGGATAAGGGACCCTAAATTTTTTTCTAGGGGGGGGGGGGTCCGAAATTTCGAGGCTAGGGGGGGTGGAACCCACCCGACCGCCCCCCCGCCGATGCTCATGTATGGCGGAAAATGTTTTTGGTCCTTTTATAACGTTTAGGATAACGTTTAACGTTTATGACCAAAATTTTTAACGTTTATGACGTTCAGGAATGGACCCCCCTTTCCAAAATCCTGGCTACGCGTACGCCCATGCCTGGTAACGTCAATCCGTAGCTTGCGCAGCTGTTTTTGTTGTTTGCAACACAAAATCATGTTTGTTTGCTTACACCTGAAAAAATGCAGTGTTTTGTGAATGTATGTTTTGCATAGCGGGCAGTTTAAAAAAGTGTACTCTGACTTTGTTAATAAGGAAAAAAAATTCGTTGACTCAAATTTATATAACGTAAAATCAAAATACCAAACAAAAAAAAACTAACTTTTTCATCAGTTTGAACTTTGTATCGTTGAAGTAATTTCGGTTTTTCGAAAATGTCCAGCAAAATAAAAACAGCATTGCATGTCCAAAACCACAACAATACCACAACATAAAGAGCTAAAACTTTTGATAACTTTAAGTTGATAGCGGTCTTAAAGCTTACTTTTTTTTCTTTAGGTAGGAAAATTGATATATGACAAGTTAAATAATAAAATACAGACATTGCACCGCCCACGGGTTTTATTGGGGGGACAATTTCAAAATGGGGGGCACGGCCGCACGGGGGGCAACTCTTTTGAAACGGGAGGGGCAAAAAAACGGGGGGCAAGCAGAGGAAAAAGAAAAAAAAGAGAAAAAAAGGAGAAAAAACCGAAAAAAAATGGAAAAAGGGACAAAACAAGCGAAAATAAGGTAAAAATAGGTCTAAAATGGCTTAACATGCATTGAAATAGGCTAAAAACTGCAAAAAAATTCGCGATGATGGCGGCATTATAGTTCAAAAATGGCGCCATAATTTTAGGGTACTTTTTTTATTTTTGGGCGGGGGGGACAATAAAACGGGGGGGGCAAATCCTTCAGTAAAGCGGGGGGGCATTTCCAGACCGTGCACAGGTCTGAAAATGGATTGGCTTTTAATGGGTTAATGGTGTCCTGGGATATTAATGCTGATGCTTGTATTATATACTATAATATTAAAATTTAAAACGAAGTATAGATTAAAATCTTAAGTCAGCCAGTGTCCATAACGATTGGAATGATTGGTATAAAGAAAATTAAATTTTACTTTTTAGCCTTTGTTACACACTGACACTGATAAAAATGACTGTGAAACCAATCCTTTGTGTTTCTATTACTTTTCAGACCCACACACATTATTTTTTTAATTATAAAAATAATGATGCTTCACGTACATAGATGAACACGGTCAAAAAGCCAGAGGGGGGTGTTTACCCCGGGTAAATGACTTTTCAAAATCTAGGAGGGGGTCCTAAGGGGGGGTCGAACCTCCCCCCTAGCTTTTTAGGGGGGGGTCGACCCGGGGTGCGAAATTTTGAGATCTAGAGGGGGGCCAGGTGGGGTCCGGAGTCCAAAGCAAAACAGTTTTAAACCATAATAACTTTAATAATAGTTCTTTTTATAGGACAATACTATAATTTATTGAATAAAAAGCGATATTTAGGTATAAAAAGGTCGTAAAAACATGAATTTGTGTTAAAAATTGACGTTTTTGCAAGAAAATTTAGTATAAAAAAAGTACTTAAAATTTTCTCGAGAAGGGAGCGGGGGGTCAGATTTCAAAATCTAGAGGGGGGTCAAGGGTAAAAAATTCGAAAATTTGGGGGGGGGCCTGGATTTTTTTCTAGGGGGGGGGGCCCAAAATTTCGAGGCTAGAAGGGGGTGTACCCCACCCTACCCCCCCCCCCTTGTTCATCTATGTTCACGTAGAAACATGCAAGGTCTTAAAAACACAAGCGGACGAGTATAATTAGTTCTTTAAAAACTACAGGAATTTAAATAAGCGGGGCTAGGGTAGGGCTTGAGGTCGAACTCAGACTAAATTATTTCAAAATCTGGGGAAAAAAAGATATTTCTTATTCTTATTCGGGAGCCTGTCTTCGCGGATAAAAAACGGTTACTCGAGCAGGGGGGCGGACGTGGAGCACCCCTCCCCTCTAAAAATGAAACCCTCGGTACGTTTTTGAAATGCTGTATGCTTAAAAAAACGCGTTAGGTAGAAAATTTAGGATAAAAAAGTACTATAAAGTTTTTCTGAAAGAGAAAAAAGCGGGTCAATTAAAATTCTACAAAATCAGAGTAAAAAAATTTGTATTTCGAAAAAAGCAGACTGGAGTTTTTCTTGTGGGAGAGGTTAAAATTTTAAAGCAAGGCGGGTGAACCTCAACCTGACCATCCCCCCTGTTTTGTTCATTTATACTGCTGACTACTACGGCAGCGCAGATAGATGAACAAAATGGAAAACAATTGCCAAAAATTTACCCCATACTCCAATTGTAAAAGAGTCTCCGCCGCAAAAGTTGTGAATTTTTGCCCACTGACTCTGCCAGAAATCTCCAGATGCGCCCCAAAACCGTTCCAAGTACCTGAAGGACATTTTATATTTTGACAAATATTATTATTATTTACTTGATTTACAGGCTTTCAAATTGAAGAGATGGTGTCTCAAAACGAAATACCTATTCAGACGTGCCATTGAGCCACCAGGACTGTGCTGACCTGTGGGCAGCACCTAACGGGCCTACGGGTTCCACTACCACCTAAACCTGGTTGCTGGATCTTTTCTTTTATAGAAATGTGTCCAGCGTGGCATGGCTAGAGTGTTTGTTGTTGTACGTCGGCAACACATGGCAGTTTTCCATCTAGCAAACCAGTGGACAAATACAGCTCTATTGTGTGTGGAGTTTGTACCACTGGCCTTGCAGGAACACCTATACTGACCATGTACGACGTTATATAGTAAGATCAATATTAGGCGTGACTTAAAAAATCCTTTAGACAAAGACCTCGGAATGGGTGAACACTGCATGTAGTGAACACTCTAGCGGTAAAGGTTGCCAACATCGTTATTAATGTTGGACGAAGAGTCTTAACCATAGGGGTGAAACATTTTCGCCCCTCCTGGCTTGTCTTAGCGCCTGCCCTTTGCATAATCTGCATAGGGAAGATAAGTGTCAGGTTATCAACAACAACAACCTATTCAGACCTGTGCACGGTATGGAAATGTCCCCCCACGCTAAAATTTGCCCCCCGTGCCGTTTTGGAATTGCCCCCCCCCCAATAAAACTCCGGGGGGGCAGTGCACAGGTCTGCCTATTAAAATAAAATAGTTAATAACGAAGAGTTTTTTCTAGAGATTTAAGTTCTTATTTTGTGTATTAAAGGTGCGGTTTGGAGTCAAACTTTTTGTCTTCGATTTATATTTTTTTGTGAAAACTTTACCCCAATCCCCAATACCCCACAAAATTTTTTAAAACAAAATATTTCTAGTGATTCTGGAGTTATGACCTCCCAAAAATTTTTCGACAATTCTGTAAGTGAAGAATTTCTCAATGGGTATAACGTTTTAAGTTACAATTTATGCACTCGAAGAAAGCGGCTACTTTCTACTTTAATTTGATACCCTGATTGTTAAAATTGGTGTAGTATTTGTCGAGATATTGCGTTTCTCGTACAAAAAAATTATCAAAATCAAAGACAAAAAGTTTGACTCCGCACCGCACCTGTATGCAATTAAGCTTAAATAATCTTAAAATCGCTCATTTGACGGCAGAGCTCAGGAGCTCCGCTTTAAATGATCGAAACTACGGAGCATGATAGTAGGTAGGTAATGATGGGGGAGGGTAGGAAGGAACCCCACTAGTTTGTAGTAAGCGCTTATGACTTCAGTGCAAAGATCTTCTAGCATACCACCTACATCTAAGCAATACAATATGAAACTAGCTTGAATGATCGGGTCTTTTATTAATACTTTTCACTGGTGGAACCAATTTCCTCTACTACAGGAAATTGGTTTCACCAGTGCTGTACTACTTATTCTTTGTTTCTTTTTTTTTTTCAAAAATATCTCTACAAAGAAATGGGGTGAATAAATGGGGTGTGTGGTCTGGGCTGAGAGAAGGGGCGAAAGTCACCCAGCGGGGTCAAAAGAAGCAGAGCGCCCCGCGATAAAATTTGTATTTTTTAAATCAAAGCAAGTAAACACATTAAAAAAATTTTTATCTAATAATTGTCACAAAATGTAAGGTAAACTTTTCAAACACTTAAAAGAAAATTTCTAATAAAAGTTAGATTATAGATGAATTTTAGGCATTATTTTAAAGCAAAAAAGTATATCAAAAAAAATTTTGTATTTTTTATTGTTTAGTAATTTAGTATGAAAATTTGTTCAATTACTATGTAAATGAAATTAAAATTCAGTTTAATCGTTTATTGCTAGTGGTTAATGTTTGATAAACAAATAAACTATGTTTTTGAAGCATATAAACAAAAACTATGTTGTGTTTTGTTAATAATACAAGAGTGAAACAACGCTGAATGAATAGCTGCGAAACGTATTTTTGGACACTCCCATATAGGTGGGCAGCCTCCCGGATTAAGGTAAGGTGTGTATATCTGACTCCCGAAATTGGGGGGTGTCCCGAAAATTTTTTAGGGTATACCTCAAATTACCCATTTTTAGTGTTTCTAGTACTGGGACCCCCCAAATTTTAGGGGGCGGTTTCAGGGTACCCCTAATTTTTAGGGGGGTGTCGGCTCTAATGTGGATTTTTTTGGGGGTATAACACAGGGACGTAACCAGGGGCGCGGGGGGGGCGGCCGCCCCCCTCCTGAAACGGTCGGACAGGGGGAAAATAAGGATAGTGCTTGGGCGGGGGTGGCGGCCGCCCCCCCCCCCGAAATGGTCGCCAGATAGTAAAATTTGGGGGTTTTCAGAGGCTAAAAATCCAAAGTTTTCTAGCGCCTCGCTAACCGCTCGGCGCCAAACTATAAAATAATTTTAGTACCACAATTGCCCTCCAAAAACCAAAAATTTTTTCCGCTTCGCTTTGCTCAGCGGTCACTTTCTATAGTATACATACATATATCTCGCTATTTATCTTGCCTAATGCTAATGTTATTTCAAAATTAGTACAAGATTTTTTATAAGTAATAAGTACTACACAGCAGTGGCGTGCCCAGGATTTCATTTCGGGGGGGGCGGTCTGGGGGGGTACATACTAACCCTGAGGGGGAGTCTGGGGGGCGGCAGCCCCCCAGAAATGGGGGGTCTGGGGGGCGAGAGCCCCCCAGCGGGGTCAAGGGGCAGAGCCCCTTGTCAGGGGGGTCCGGGGGCAGAATGCCCCCGGGGGAGAAAATTTTTAATTTAAGGCGCTAAAATACACTAGAAATTTTAATTCCAGATGATAATTAAAACAAAATTTAAGTTTTTTTTTATTCCTATCCATTTAAAACATGTGTTTAAAACGTTAATAAAAGGTTAATAGTGTTTATAGTAGTTTTATTTAACATGTATGCTATTGAGCATGTATGCCATTTAACTATTGAGCGGTAAAATCGATGGAAATGGAAAAACTGAGATAAATTGTCAATTTAAACTACCCTTGTCAGCGGGGTCAAGGGGCAGAGCCCCTTGTCAGGGGGGTCCGGAGGGCAGAATGCCTCCCGGGGGAGAAAATTTTTAATTTAAGGCGCTAAAATACACTAGAAATTTTAATTCCAGATGATAAATTAAAACAAAATTTAAGGTTTTTTATTCCTATCCATTTAAAAAATGTGTTTAAAACGTTAATAAAAGGTTAATAGTGTTTATAGTAGTTTTATTTAACATGTATGCCTTAACTATTGAGCGGCAAAATCGATTTGAAAATTGAAAAACTGAGATAAATTGTCAATTTAAACTAAACTACCCGTGAAGCGGGGAAAATTTGGTTTTTTGACTATTAATATGCTTTGGGAAGGCATCAGGAAAGTTTCTGTATTGATATTTAAGAAAAAAAATTTTCTCTCCCAAAATTCAAAAAAACGTAAGGGTCCCCCCTTACGAAAAAATCCGACTTCGCCGGATTTCGAGGGGGGGCGGCCGCCCCCCCGGGCACGCCACTGCTACACAGATAACAAAACAAACAATCATATTGGTTGATTTATGTACCTCCCCCTCCTAAATTTTCCAGCCGCCTATAGCAATCATTGGCTCGGATTTTGTTCATATAGGTAGGTACCCTAAAAACCATGGAGTTGAGTTGAGATGCTGCTCATGTGCTTTGGTTTACAATGTGGGTGTTGTAGCCAGGGGGTCTTAAAGGTCTCTAAATTCCTTTTTTTGTGAAATCAAGGCTCTGCCAATGTCTGCTAATGCAAGTAATTTTTAACTAAAAGGACATGTTTTTACCGCTAAAAACATTAGATAATAGGTTATTAGGCCAAAAACAGTGTATTATACAGCTTTATCTACGTTTATCCCTGCTTTTTAACGTTTTTAAAAATTAAGAGGGGCTCCGCCCCCCCCCCCCAAATTTTTTTTGTACTACAATCCGCCCCCCCTCCAAATGAAACCCTGGATACGTCCCTGTGTAAACCTCCCCCACCCCCCCCCCCGTGCCCACCTAATGACACCATCGGTCACCGAAGGGGGGGGGGTGTAGGGGGGGGTCACCCCCCCTACGGCCTCTGAGACCTATCCCCCCTAAGGCCCATTTTTGACCCCCTCCCCCCATCGACCCCTTGAACCCCCCCCCCCCCCCCCCCCCCCCTTCCCCCCCCCCTTTTTTTGTCCCCGGGGTGTGACCCCCCCCCCCCCCCTGCTTTTTTTAAAAAAAACCACCCGGGGGTGTGACCCCCCCCCTGGAGGTAAAAAACCTCCACACCCCGGGGTGTGGACCCCCCCCCCTGAGCCGTCGAAGGTCGGTGACCTATGAATGACACTCCTATTATTTTATGCTGTAGAAACGTTAAATTAAACTTAAAAAATTTAATCTACATCAGTATACAACAACATAAACTAAAATGTACTATCAACTAAGAAACACAAACAAGATAATTGCTTACCAAGTTATTGTATTTCTGGCTGCAACTAAAACAATAAGCGCAGAACCAATAACGAAAACGGCTTTCTTAAATGAATCAAGAAACTGATGACGGGGCGGCATTTTGAATGTCCAGTCTATGCTATGAGATGTTTGTATTATTACAATTATTAATACGACAGTTTGAAACACAAAATAGACAAATAAAAGATATTTTTCTACCTAATTCAAACACATACCAGTACCGG
>JASAMX010032215.1:0-20522 GCA_030248175.1 Microlaimidae sp. YZB2_3 | reverse complement strand
ATAAAGCATTCTTTAAGTAACGTAAATGGTTTGCTCTATTTGTAAATCATTTTTTAAAAATAAAATAAATGGTTTGCGATTAGGTATACTCGAATATACTGCTAATAATTATGTGAAAATGTACATATATTATGTAAATAAAATAATAATGTAGGTTTAAAAAAATTGAAATATGAAAATAAAATTTTGTTCTGCTTAGAAAAAAAACTTTTGTGTAATAAAAAATAAGTTTTTTTACTCACAAAGTACTTAAATTCTAAAATGTGACTATTCATTACATAAACCAAATAATTAACAGTAAAAATGTTATTTTTATTTGAAAAAAAAGACCAAAATTACAAATTCTGCTTAATTTTTCGCCTGCCCCGGCCCCGGCCCTGGCCCCGGCCCCGGCATCAGAAAAAATTCTGCCCCGGTCGATCACTATACATATATATACGCACAGAAATAACAACAACACTGTACTTAAGTTTGATTTCTTAAAAAAAATTTTAAAAATGTTTATTAAAAACTATAAACTTTTTGCTTTTTATACCAGTATTTTTTTTGTTCTTGCTATTCATTTTACGCAACACCACCTCAGTGTCACAATGTAACTGATAGAAAAATTATTATTGGGCGTAAGAAAAGAACCTTATGCAATAATTAAACTTTTTAGCGCACTATTATTAATTTTTATTTATGTTCAAATGTCATTACACCGTTGTGGCTTGCATAAAGTCAATCACAAAAATGAGTTAAGATAAACTTATATTTTTATTATTTCCAATCTTAATATCAAAATGTCAGATCGGAACAAATTATCCCCAATTATCGTTGTACAATAGAAGTATTTTTAATGTTGGATCATTTGTTTTTTAATTGAAATCAGTTATTGTAAGAAATATACACATTTAGTAACACGATAACAAGATATAAAGCAATATTTAAAGCAAAAGTAAACTTTATACCATCAGATCATTGAAATTATAACATTTTAAAGTCCAATATTTATAAGTTTCAGATCTACAATCGAGAATTTCCTTTTTTTATACCTCGTAGTTTTCCATTGGTTTTTGTTTTGTTGTGCTGTATTTTACTGAAAATTCACGTTTACACTTATTGCTCAAATAAAAAAGTATTAAGATTTATTTTTCAATTAGATATGAGCGGTTTTTATTCAAAAAATGTTGTTTTTTTATTATAAAAAGCTAAAAAATGAAAGCTAACTGGTGACTAATACACGTTTGACTGAGAAAGCGTTTTCGTGGCTGTACAAAAATAAAAAAAATAAAACAAAAGTTGAGAAATAAAAATTTAACGAAGTATTAATAGACGCACCCCCCTTAAATAAGCTCCGTCCGCAAAAATGCAAAATCAGTAAATTACTATGTTAAAGTATGCCTTCAGTCTCAAAAAAAATTAGGTGCGTTTTTTAATCTTAAGTGCGCGTTTTTGAAACGCGCTCTTTAAAATATTTAAAAAATTTCATACATTCATAAATTTTTATACAAAATTAACAAATACCTAAAATAAAATAAACCTAAAATATATGTTGCAAATTAATCATTTGTTCTGAAAAGCAGTCATAACGTGTGCACTATTAAGATGATTTTAAAAACCAACCTATCATTTTATTTGAATTTAAAACGAAAAACACAATGGTGTAATCAGAATTTTATATTTTATTGGCTGTTGTTTGTTATTTTGTAATTTGGATTGCAAAACATTGATAACAACCAATAAATTATCAAATTCTGATAACACCATTGTGTTGTTCGTTTAAATAAAAATAAAATGATATTCTGATTTTTAAAATAGTTTTAATATTGCACAAGTGGCTATTTTTGCGAGCAAAAGATTAATTGCAACATGTATTAAGTATTTGTTAATTAAAAAAAAATTACGAGTTTTTTTATATTTTCAGGAGCGCGTTTTAAAAACGCGCACTTAACTTTTGCAAACGTACCTAATTGTCTTCTCGAGACTCAGGACTTACTTTATTTAACATAGTAATTTATTGATTTTTGTATTTTTGTGACGGAGCTTAGTAAAGTGTGATAAGTCTATATACATTCAAAAATCTAGAATTTATAGAAAAATGACATTAATTTTTAAAAAATTTAATTATTTATTTTGTCTTAAGAATGGGTCTTCTAAACATGGAATACGCATTTGGTATGGACAAGGAAAAAACTTTTAAAATTTCAAAATTTTACCTCTATCTGCCCTTTATTTAAAAAGTAATTTATTCTAAGAAATACAGAAATAAAATTAACAAAAGCTTGTAAGGGAAGCAATCGGTAATGTTTTTTTGTCTTTTAATTGAGCAAGAAACATAAACCCGCCTTAGAAGTTTTTTCGTCTTTTTAATTTCATCTTGCATTCGATGGGCGGTTTCTTTGTGAGTTGGCAATGTGACGCAGAAAAACCAGACAAGATGAAGGATTCCGACAACACTTAGACCCATCCACATGCTTATGGCTCCGCCTGAAATTTATTAACTGAAAATATGTGGAGTAATTTTAGCATGAACCCTTGGATTTTATATGTAAACTGTGTTTGCTACGGTTTACTTTGTTAATTAGTTCCTGGCAAAAATGCGTTCGCAATATTTTTATGTTTATACGCACGTTCATCCATTAAGCGTTACTGACTGACTGCAGTTGTGATGTGAGCATAAATTTTTATGAAATAACCAGGGGTCGTATGCTCAAGATTTAATCCGACTTGAAGTTAATTTTAAGATTAGCTATTTTCGACACATGGTATTTAATTTGCCACTCGCATATCCACTACAATCGCTCATTTTTAAACCACCTTCGAAGGTGGATTTAAAATTGGTGGGTTTTCTTCGCTAATATTAGATTGGAGACGATTTAATCTGAGATTAAGTTTTAATCTCACATTAACCTTTTGAGAGAGATTTTTTTGTCCAAAAAGCGCTGCAAATTCGTAGAAACTGATTCGCGTCAGTGCTGCACTGTTTAAAGTTCACGTCTTCGGTCGGCCGGATGCGAAAATTAACAGACTGCAGCACTGACACAGAATCTCTTCTGCGGGTTTGCAGCGAAAGAATTCCAAAGGGTTAAATCCGTTTAATCCTTTAAAATAATTTTTTTTTTTAATTTTTTATGTTTTATCGTTGTCTTTTAATTTTGTTGGTTCTTTTGCAAGTTATTTTTTTGAGTAATAGTTTTTTCTGTTTCATATGATTTAAGCGAAGTTTCTCTGTAGCTAACCTTAAAAATCACAAGAAAACAATAAAATAACACAACAATAAAACACAAAAAATAGAACAAGCAAATGCAAATGCAAAAAAATACCTATTTCCGAGCAAACTGTGTCAAAGTCCACACGACAGATTTCTGTCACCACTGGATAGCCGGATATTCGTCGGGGTTTTAATATTACGCCAGTTCTGGATATTTCCAATCTTTCTATCGATTTAATAGCTAAAAAATAACGTCGTTACTCTAAGACAATGAGTCAGAAGCTTTATAAAATACCCGTAACTCTGACTCTTTTTATTTTTTGATACAACGATACTGTAAACCTTATGAGTCAGAGTTACGTTCATTTTAAACTGATTGTGACTCTTTGTGTCAGACTAAGGACGATAAGCAATTCTACATTTTTGCGATTTTTAATCTGACAATTTTCTTTTTTTAAATATCTCTAAATTTCATGGAATGTGGGGTAACTGACTTAATTTCGGCCACCTTTTTTTATTTTTTTGGATAAGTTTTTTCTGGTTTTTCCAATCGAGCCAAAATTTGGTCTAAAAATCAAAAGATAACTTTTTTTTGTTATTCCAGTGCAAACTTTTAAAATTTGTGTTACACTTAAAAATCAGTGGAGGCTTAAAGTTTTTTATAGTGGCCGAAATTAAGGCAAATTAAACCAAGCCAAAATTAACTTCGGCCACCTTGAAAAAACTGACTATAACTATTGCCAAACTAAACAATAAAAATTTTTAAAGGTTGCAAATTTATCCTTAGGTACTGTTCTTGGTACATATAACTTAATTTTGACCGTTTGCAAACTTTATTAGTTATTAGCAAGACTTTAAATAATTATGTCAAAACCTTAAAAAACAAGTTTTAATAACCTGTACTTGTTGTTGAATTTTTACTTTTTGCTTAAAAAACGTCAAAAAAAAGTCAAACGAGCAAAAAATTCTTTATAAATACGGTAGTGCGATGATATTTGAAAACAGCAAAAAACGGCAGGTTCTGTTACCTATAAATTTTAAGGTGGCCGAAATTAACGAAATCTTAAAATGCGCAGTTATTTAAACGCGTTGCAAAGTGATTTTTTGGCCGAAATTAAGGCTTGGCCGAAATGAAGTCAGATACCCTAACCCCAAAAAAGTTTAATCTAGCAGGTTTTTCCGGAAACGTAAATTGTAGCAACTGTACTATATAACCGAAAATCATACAGCAACTGTATTTCGTGGTTACTACGACACAAAGAGTCAGAGTCAGTGTAAAATCAACGTGCCTCTGACTTATAATGTTTATATTATTCGTGTGCTAAAAGATAAAAAAATTACAGGCATCAGTATTTTATGACGATTTTTACTTATTTTGTCATTATAAAGACGATTTCTTTAAACATACAGTATATTGTACTGTACACTATACATGGTCTCCTATGAGGAAAAACTATCCTAATGCCTGCTGCGAATATTGCCTGGCAGTTTAAATAAACGGCCAGATAACACGCATACTAAAAATGTTTCAGCATTGTGGATATGTAATATATATCGCATATCTTATGCTTTACATTTACAGAGTAAAACTTTTGGATAACAAGAATTTATAATTAATGATTTCTTTTCAAAAGCGCCTATTGTTTTTTAAAAACTAAAATATCATTTTATTAGTTTTAAATTTTCTGAGTTAGGAAAACGGTAAAAAGCGATTTGGGGGTTTCAGTCCAAGTTTTCTTCAATCGTGAAAATGTGCTAATCAATCGATAGTCTCCGTAATTATTGCAAAGTAACGATTGGTGATAAAAATTATTCATATCAATGTACAGTAACATAACCTGACAAAACTTTACAAAGTACATGCGTAACAATTGCCTTTGTTTATTTGTTAATTGTCATGGTATTCAATTTAGATTTGCAATATGACACAGCAATTTATTTTACTCACTACTGTTTTGAGAACAGTTTTAGTTTTGTGGGAATGACAAATTCCCTTATTTCAATCCACAAAATCTCGACATTCGGTAAAAGCTATTCCACGTATATCCACGCCAGTTGTGTGAAATGCTTCGTGTGAGACCGATGCACATGTCATCTCCCTATGACCCATAAACTCAAGAATGGTAGCGCTGCCTGTGAAAAAAAATTACTTTTTGGAGAATTTTGGATTGACTAGCTTATTTTGTTAATATATATCATTTCAAACGTTTTATAAATAGCATGTGAATTGCATTGCATGTGAATGAATTTTGGAATGAATTAATGGGGCCATTAAAAATGTCTCTGAGGTAACGGCTAAATTAAAACGAAACCATAGAATTATATATTATATTAGAATTTATATTGTAAAAAAGTCTTGCCGGTGGCAAAACATTATGGTCATACTTAATCACACTTACGAGGTCCGATGGATTCCGTCCGATAAGTGGTGTAGCCGCAGGGCCTAAGGCAGGTTTCCGTCATTTTTGAAAGGTTTCGGCGATTTTTCATCAGCCGATAGCAAGCCGCGTAGGCCGGGGAGGAGCAGTTTTTCGGCGGGTAATTTCCCGTCAAGGCATCGCGACTGTTGACGGTCTCAAAAATGAGCGGACAGCCGCAGTTGCGCAGTAGGACGCTGTTCCGCTCCAGTGCGTTGCAGATCCGGGGCGTGTCCTCCAGAGCGCAGTTGCTGCTGCAGAAGCCGGCTTCGTTCGGCGCCAGGTACTTTAAAAAAATTTTTTTTAAATTTTTTACAAAGCATTAAAAAAAAATTTAATACTAACTGCATGTTAAAGCTACTATGAGGATAGGATTAAGTCGGAGTCAGGAAAACTGGTGCGTCACATTACAAAAAAGAGGGGGCGAATTGAAAAAATTGATCGTGTGAGTCTACTTTAAAAAAAAAATTCAGTTTCTGATTTTATAAAGTAGGGCCGGCCCACTAAACGCGTGCTGACAAGGTGCTATATTAGCACGTTGTTCAAAACTCTTAATAATGTTTTAATTTTGGTGTTTTTTCTCAAGAAATCTTATGGGACTCCTTTTTTAATGGGATAAATTAATATTTAAACAGTTTTATACATATTTGCTTTAAATAAAATCTAATAAAACTTTAATTTCTAGTTAGGAGTTTTGCTAATCCATAACTAAGGGTTATTGCTTTATTAGCTTGTATTTATAAAAAATATGCATAAAATTAATAAAATATCAATTTATGCCATACAGACAAAGAGTTTTATAAGATTTTTGGAGAAAAAAAAACAAATATTAAACATTATCCAGAGTTTCAAACAAGGTGCTAACATAGCACCTAGTCAGCACGCGTTTAGTGGGCCGGCCCCAGGGAGACAGGTACTTCAAAATTTAATTTTTTTTTAATTTTTAGAAAATAACATAAGTTGTTAATTTTTAAGAGGAACTTGAGGTTTTAGTCTCAAAACTTTTTTAAAACAATTTTAACTGCTTTACGTACTAACTTAGCACGCAAAATTCATAAAACTGATATGTTATTATTTTAACCAATAATTTTCTGAACTTAATTGAAATTAAAAAAAGTTTCATCACAAACTGCATTAAAGTTTTTTACTTTTGTTATAAAACCTAGAAATTTCAACGACTTAATAGCCTCCCAGATGGTCTAGTGGTTAGGATTTGTGGCTCTCACCCACAAGGCCCGGGTTCAATTCCCGGTCTGGGAAGTTTTTTTACAAGTATTTTGTTTATAATTTTTCTATCGAAATTGCGTTTCTAAACCTGTGTTTTCCTCACAAAACTAATTTAAAGACCGGAAACTTACTTTATAATATTATTAAACATAGTTTATTAATGTGATTTATTATTTATGGTTCTTATTATTTATTAAACTTTACATTTTGTTTACCCTATATTGGCAAAGAGTAAGCGGTTACATCGCTTAAAAATTGCCACTGATTGTGAAGGTGTTTGATTTTAAACCCTGCTATCAAGAAAACGCTAGGGAGTCTCTGTACGGTTTATTATTATCTGACAATATTAAATAGCTTTTGATTAAAAACGTCAGTTTTTGTGTTCTGATTGATAATAATACTTAATACCAATATATTATGTGATAATACATTTTATTCCATGAAGTCAAATTTTATTTCTGTATAACTTTTTGCTGCGCTATGAAATGAATGATTTTTTGCCACTGTAACTCTAAACTTTCACTACACTCGACCGTTTGCAATACGAATTGAAACTTTTTGAACTCTTGACGGAATAAACTGGATATGCTCTAAAAATAGAGCAGGAAAAAGGGGCGATTTCTCCTTCGGCGTATGTTTCGACAGAAAAGATGTGGACTAGGCTGAGGTGGACATTATGTGCACCATAGGAATTTTGCATTTGATTTGGCTAGCTGCCTACTGAAAAAAATTTCTACCATATGATAATAATTTGTTTATACGTTGAACTAATTACACAGCACTGTTGCATTTTTTATAGACTGATAAAATGACAATATTGAAAAAATCGTACTCACAGCAATATTTGACAAGCGTGAAATTGCCACTTTTTCAAATTTATAGTTGTTTCTTACACATACACACATTCGACCACAGCTGTCTGCTGTTATTTTGCAATTTTATAAGGAGCTGTCTGTTGTCTACTCTGTTCAATAATAATTGTTGCCAAAAATCTGTTTTTGTGCGGTCAGGAACTTTATTTTGGTATTTTTTTAAATTTTTATTTTGATCCATAAATCGATAACAAGGATTTAAATGAAAAAAATGGCTCCTAAGAAAGTTGCGTAATTTTTTCTTCTTGCGAATGAGCCCATGTTTATTTTTGATCAATCAGTAACGAAGGAGGAATATCGATTTTAGGAATTGAACGTTAGAATAATAATAACAATAAGAAGATAGAGATAAACATGAATTTCAAAATTTACCTACGTTCTCTAATTATTGTGGGCGCGGCGCCGCGGAGCTAAATCACCCCGTGGCACTTCCGCCCCACTTATGATAATAATAACACGTCAGGATTTTAAGGACCGTCAATTTGTCATATAGTATTCGTGATCATGTTATTTATGTTTTGCTCTGTGGGAATGGTTGTCGGAGGAGCTGTTAGAATCACTTTTAGGTAATTAGCGCTTGGGAAAAAATGGATCTTTAATCAATGAAAGATTTCCATTTTTTCCCAAGCCTTAATTGACTAAAAATGATTCTATAAGGTCATAACTTTGTGTAGGTCTTTAACACTGAACAAATTCCTTTTAAATGGGAGGGTTTTGACTATCGTGAATAATAATAATAATAGTAATAATAATAATAACAATAATAATAATAATATTAATAATAATAATAATAATAATAATAATAATAATAATAATAATAATAATAATAATAATAATAATAATAATAATAATAATAATAATAATAATAATAATAATAATAATAATAATAATAATAATAATAATAATAATAATAATAATAAAATAATAATAATAATAATAATAATAATAAAAATAATAATAATAATAATAATAATAATAATAAGAATAATAATANTAATAATAATAATAATAATCATNCTGNTAGTAAAAGCAAAAATATATAATACTGTTATATATTTTTGGTAATAGGGTAGTGCATTTAATTTCGGCACTTTTCCCAATTGGGCATTTTTGATTTTGGACTATATCTTTGGTAATCCTGGACGGAATACGACGTTTGATAGCTCAAATGAAAGCTAATTATATATAGATGACTGTCGTGAGCTTTTTATTTGTTATGTTATGATATTTTCATGTGAAATTATGTGATTTATAAAAAATAAATGTGTTACTCGTTTTTAGCACATGGGCATTTCATGATCACGCAATAAATTGATTTAAAAATTAAACTGTCCTGGTGAAATTTAGTCTATTTTCCGATTTTTTAGTCCCCGTGGTTCTACGTTGCGTCTGTGATGAGCAATCGTCATAAAATAAAATAGTGTAATTTCGGCACTCATATGCTGTAGGTAAAAACAGATTGAATTAAGTGGTCGGATGTTAAATTGTAGTTGTAAATAGTTAAAAGACAACGTTGAAATGTGTAAGGGTCATAGCACTGCACTTAAACTCGATTAAGAGGGTCCTTTTAAAAAGTGTCGAAATTAAATGCACTTTTTTCCCAAATTTTGCTCATTTTGATACCATTTGGCATTTTAGCTTTAACTTTTTGCCAGTTACATGTTGAACAACAAGTAGAAGCTTAAATTAAAGAAAACTGTCTAGAGATAATGATAGGCTTTTAAATTTTTGAAAATGATGTTTTTTTGACTAAGAAAAAATCGATTGTTTGTAAAGTGCCGAAATTAAATGCACATATTTAATTTCGGCAATTTTCCATTTTTTTAAAAACTGATTTAATTAAGTAAAAAAATATTTTCATAGAATGAAACTTTTTGACGCAACGCAGTATCGTGAAAGCTTCAAAATGAGCTATCAAACATGAAAATCGGGCCATACAGTAAAACGTTACATCGGAAAAACAAAAAAGTGCCGAAATTAAATGCACTACCCTAGTAATAATAGGAATAATAACATAATAATAATTCTACCACGTATTCTCGTTCGGCATCCAGCCACAGGTAGGTGTAAGTGGCGGAACGCACGTAATGCACATTAGTGAATCCCAATCCTTGTCCCAAGTCCAAGATACCACTATAAAACTGACCAACCTTCCCATCCTTCCATTTCACACCGGGATATAAATACCTAAAATACAAAAATATCCTCGGTAATATGGCCAATATTATAGGGGCTTTGAAACCACTAGCAGGTTGCTTGGTTGGAGCCGTCAGAAAATTTTGGACACTTAACAGTCGCGAAAATGGGTAGTTAGAGTTGAAAGTAAAAAACATTTGGTTTTGGGTTAGGTTTAAGGCTGTTTCATGCTTTAGTAAAAACGTCCTTTGGACTTTGCTCAAAGTACAATTTCACCAAAGCCAAATTGTCATTTAGACAAAGTATGAAAGCTACTTGAAATTTGTTCTTTGGTCAAAGTCCAAAGAAAAAAGTCCAAAGGACAAAAAAGTATAAACACATTCTCAAAAGGGAAAAGTCCAAAGGATATTTTGACGCTGTATTTGTCCCTTGGACAAAGTCAAAAGGACTTTTGTCGTTTGGACTTTGTCCAAAGAACGTTTTCACATAAGTATGAATCAGGCTTTAGGCTTAGGAATAAGTTTAGAAATAGATTTTAGCGATTTCAAAAACTCTGCTCCAAGTTCCTCACTTGGTTTACTCTATACGTTTTCCATTTTTATAGTACCTCTATGGTAATTTGGTACAGAGTCTTGTAACGTCCAGAAATATGAGGCCAAAAAATCGAATTTTTGAAAGAAAGAATACGAAACAATTTGCTATTTTTAGCTTTATTTGGCTGAAAAATGAGTGATACAGGATTTGTACCTGTAATCTTCAGCTTCAGTACCTCATTGACTGACGTACCGCGTTACACTGACGCTGGAAAGTGTTATATTACAACTCGTATTTAGAAGACGTCATATTTCTGAAACATTAACACAACGGGAGTTGTGACAGTCTTTAGAGCCAAAAGCAGAGAACTTGAAGCGATCGAAAATTTTTGAAAACTTGTAGCCCTTAAAAAAATTGGTTTAGGCGTGGATTTAGGCTTCGCTTTGGCTTAGGTAAACGATTAAGTGATTTTTACTTTCGGTTTCAAGTGTAATTTCCGGCTTCAAGTTCCTCACTCCAAGTTTTAAATTCCTTATTTTTGGCACTAAGTTCCAGCTCCAAATTCCCTCGCCTCCATCGTCCTTTAAGAACTTGAAATATTGAAACGAATATTATTATGGTGTTCGGAAAAAATACCTTCTGCAACAAATCTTTAGAAAAAATATTTTTTTTTGAAAATTATTCGGCATTTTTTACAAAGATTTTAGATTTTTTTCCAATTCTTTTCAATGTTTTTTTAGTTTGATTTTAAGATTTCGTTTAGGCTTAGGAAAAACAAAGTTTTCTTTTGTAATGAATTTAAAAGTGTTTCTAAAATAATTTTTTTCGAAAATATTATACAGTATGTATTTCTTCCTAGCGCCATTACTAATAAACTTTGAGCATACAAAGGTATATTTTTTGTTTTAAATTATTATAATACATTTTTCTTTTAAACGTGACGGGAAGGAGACACATCAATTGATATCAAAACAATAAAATAAAGCGCAAAACATCCAAATATAGTTGCTAAACATTAATTTTGGTAGATGATGTATTGTGTTTTTCACAAATTTCCAAATAACAGAAAATTTAAAATTTATACAAAGGTTATATATAAAGAAGCGAAATGTTTTTATACGTTTATACGTATTTCGCTTTTATTAAAAAAAATTTTGGTTTCTATAAATGGTAATACCAGAATTACAGCAAAAAAACACAACGAAATGTAAAACTTCTAGTAAACAAATTTTTTTTAATTAGCAGCATTTATTTAGTATTTTTCAGAATTGAAAACGAATAATTAAACTCAAATTTAGAATTTAAACCTAATTTTAATTCAGAAATTCATTGCAAGAAAGCAAATTGTCCCAAGAAAAATAAGCTTTAGAGAAATTACGCTTATAAAAAACTTTGCGAACCAGGAATGAAGAGCAAAAAAATACAAACGCAGGAAAATGAGGTGTGCGGGGAGCGAACTGTCCATAGGGAGCGAATTGTCCATTGATCGAATTGTCACAATCAACTGTTTTGTAAAAATTGCGTTTATAAAAAATCCAGGGAGCAAATTGGGCAGGGAATGAACTGTCCAGAGAACCAATTGTCTCGGGAGCGAATTGTCGTGGGAGCGAATTATCGCGGGAGCGAATTATCGCGGAAACGAATTTTCCCCAGTTCTGATGCAACATAACAAGTTAGTCAATTGAGGGTTTAAGCTGTAAATTACAAGTTCAAGTCTTCAGTCATCCATTTTCCCGTCAAAAAGCTAAAAATAGCACATTAATTTAAATTTTTTCCATCAAAAACTTGTTTATTTGACCTAAGACTTCTTAACGCCCCATTTATTAAAAACAGAATGATTCAAATTGATTACCTCAGGTCCCAGTATATTTCGAAAGCCTCGTAGTTCGGTTTGACGTAAGTGTACGAATAATTTTGTTTAATCATATCGATGATCTCTTCCGACTGTATATCCATGCATAAATATAATTGAAAAGTGTCGTTAAAGGTGGAATAGTGTCTTCGTATAGCATAGGAAACGTGCTCAGAACACACACTAAAATATATTGTACATAATTACGTTTAAGCATATCTTGTACGCTATTTAAAATAATAAAATTGAAAAATGTATGAAAATTATATTATACTGCTTTACCAGTCCAATTTTATGAAATACTAAAGTCTAAACTGATGAGTGTACAATAATAAATTTTTGTATACGTTGACCTTATCGTTAGGAAAATATTCGTCTAGATTAATATTATATTTATATATAATATTATATACATATAATAATACTTTCCGGAATGAATGGCTGGTTTCGTATATTAACGCCAGCTGAGTGGAATTTCGCGTGTGAACAGTGCTGCATATAGACAATATGCAAATATCTTGACCAGATGACTCATGAATTCGATCCTTATAAAACGTCTCTGCAGCAAAAATCAACTTTATTGAATTTTATAAACTATTTGCTTTTCATTGTTTTTTTTTGTTTGTTGTTTGCTTTATCGATCGTTATTTCGAGTTTTTTTGTTGTTTTACTCAAATTTCATATTTCGCGCATTGCACATAATTTCTTTGTATTATAGATTTAGAGTCTATGGAGCCGAGGGAACTTAGAGCCAAAAATAAGAAACTTTTAGCCATAAGTTAGGAACTTGGAGCCCTAAGTTGAAAACTTGGAGCCAAAATTAAAAATCGCCAAAATCTTAAACCTAGTCTTACCCCAAACCAAATTTTTCTTAAAGGCTCCAAGTTCCCATTTGCTCGTGGCTCCGAATTCCCAAGAAATTCCGATGGCTCCAACTTTCTTGCTTGTAACTCTAAAGACCCCGTACCTATTTATATAAATTTTTCAACCTCTTGTATGCTCGATATATTATGTTTGTTGAAACTTAAAAAAACGAATTTGCGGTATTGTTGCCTTTTTTAATACACTTCAGAAATTAGACTCGTTGGAGCAAAGAAAAAAAAGAGCCAAAAAAATCTTGAAGTCCCAGTCTTAAGTCCTGTATTAAAAACAGTTAATATATAATAAAATCATGAATTTCAGCTGAGTATGACATAAATTTTACAGCTCAAAATTTTTTCGGCTCTATCATCAAAGTACTTACCTGAGTGTATCCAACGATTGATCGAATATATCGAAGTTTAAATTTGCATATCTGCACAATATAATGCTGTATCGTCGAAAGAGGCTTCGAATATCTAGCAAACACCCATCTCGTTGCAAAAAATACATAGGGTCCGATCGATTTTGGGCCCTACTTTCCAACTTTTCCAGGCGATTTAAAATTTTTCGAATTTTGTAAGAGTTCTGTTTCAGCAGTGGTTTTTCGTAGTTAAAGTGTTCTTTTAAAATTTCGAACGCGGAATAGAAAATGGTTGATTCCCAAATAGAATAGTTTTTCATGAGTGAATTCGTCGTATTTTCCAAATAAATGTTAGGAGATAGAAGTTTTAAAACATCAGATTCGAGCGATGACATAGTCTCCTTTTAAGTGGACATCGGAGTTGCTTTTAAATGTGACAAACTTTTTAATAGTCTTGTGTTTGTTTATATACAACTAAAGTACCATATTATATTTCCATATTTTTTGACCGCTAAACCTATTTGCTATTTTGACCGCTTATGCCTGGTTCACACTAAGGTGGCATTGCCACCTCAGTTTGAACCAGGCTTTAAAGTAATGCCCGTTGGTACAAGGCTTATACGTGTACCAATTATCGATATGATCAATTGAAAAGTAAAATACGCATATTAAACACCTTTATACCTCAAATCCGACTCTCAGACCTCGTTTGTGCGGTTTAGTTTGTGTTTAAGACTTCTGCAGGGAGTTATAAGCATATTTGAGCCCAAAAGTTGCCTATTTTTAGTATGTACAATTTGTTAAGGAAAAAAATTTGTTAAAGAAGCACTGTCAGAAATCAAATTCCTATATCGCCCGAACCAGACTGCTCCTTTAATACAGAAGCGATCGAGCTAAAATTAAAAAATGCCGTAGCCTTGTAGTGGGGCACTTTAACTACCAAACTTGATTAAGGCAGGTTTGGTATTAAAGCAGCAGTCCACTTCGGGCGATATAGGAATTAGATTTGTGACAGTGCTCCTTTAAGCAACAAAATAAATTAAAAATTGTATTTTTACATTGCTAAAAGTCTAAGGAATCTAAAAGTATTTATAATATATAAAAATTTGATGGTAACGTGGACAACAATTTTTTATTTGGCTTTAAAGGCTAATTTAAGCTTAGTTTTGTTATTATTTGTTATCCTAAGCCTAAAAAAGAAGCTAAATTGTATTTGGAGAAATTTTTATTTGATAGTGTGTTTTTGATGAATTCCGATATTTTTTAAATTAAATTTACCAAATTTGCCATGCGTATTTTACAAAAGTTTATTTATTTTACATTTACAATATTATAATACTCTGGCTAACAATCTATTATAGATAAAGTTATCGGAGTTTTGATTGTCCACTGTCAGTAGCGTCAATCGTAGTTTAGAATTCTTTTTGTTAAAAAACTCAAATAATAAACGTAAAGACAGCAGACATTATGATTCATCAGCGTTATTTCAAGTTTTCTTAGAGCGCAGAATTAGACAGAACGCACTTGCCACCCCTGCACATTTAGGGCTTGTTCACTCTGAAGTGGCAGCTGACAAGAGATGCGTTCCGCGCGCTTTACATTATTACACCGTCATTGTTGCTGCAGTGTGAACGGTATGTGTGTTGCGTCACTTATCAGCTGCCACCCCGGTGTGAACCAGCCTTCACAGTGTGAATCAATCGCACTTTTTTACGCGTGCGAGGACCGACTGCCAAATGAGCGAAAAAATTAAAATGGTGGACACCGGCAAACGACTGCCTGCCTACCTGCCTTCATTGCAAATTTTGTTGCCTACAACTTTCCTCAATTTTAAATTTGCCTGTCTCAACCCTGTTTTCCACATATTTCCAAAGTAGTTTTAGCTGCCTCCTTCCTGCCTCCGATGCAATTTTAATTGCCTCTTTCTTGCTTCCACCCTGCTTTTTAGCTACCTCAAATGCAGTTTTACTTGCCTCCTACCTTCCTTTAGTCTTCCGGAACCAGAAGCAGGCTCAAGAGCCGTCCTTACAAGTTAAAGGCTCGTTCATACTTTGTTCAAAAGTGTTCAAGAAAAAAATTTCCAAATGAAATTTTTAAACCTGTTCAAGTTCATACTTATTGCTTAAAGGTTTTAATATTTTTTAAAGTTTTTTTTATATTTTATTTAAATGTTTTGGTCCTTGGAAGTACATTTGTTTATACTCAGTTTAGACAAACAGTGTATCAGCTTAGACCGTTTAAATTGTTGTAATTCTTTGGAAGCTATACTTAAAATACATTTTCAAAGCTTTCAGATATACACTTTTCTATATACATTTTCAAGAAATATTGCCCAATTTTGTTTCCTTTTGTAAGCAAAGTTTTTATAAGTATTGTTCTTTTTGGAATAAAAATCGATTAAATAATCCGTGTTGAATATAAGTGGAAGGCAAATGGAGAGAGTTGGATATTTAAAATTTCTATCTTCTTTCACAGAAATAACTGTTCGAATCGGCTTTTCTAAAAATATTTTTAAAACTATGTCAGACCAGCGCCTTTTTAATTTTATGAACATAAATCCACCGACATAGAAAACGTTTACAAGAAATTCATTCTTAAACAATATTAACACACACTTTTTAATCAATATTTTTTATATCTTTTATCTTTTCGTCATATTAATTCATAATAATTTTTAAATTGACAAAAAAACTTCTTAACAGAATTTACATATTTATTTATTTATAAAGTAAGTTGCACGGGTACATACAAAAATACATACACTTATAGTACAACGTCATAGAAAGAAAAAACAAAAAAAAGTTAAACACAAATACGGTTAATAATATCAAAAATATATAATATACCGAAAAATGTGCAACTCCTATATAAAAAAAGTACAGAAAAGGTGGCCTTTTTAATGATGCTGTCCATTTAAATGACACTCTCCACTATAATGGCATAGTAGCCATTTTAATTCGGCGAGTTAAAATGGAGAGGAAGCTATTATAATAGCAATTTATTGACTTAATTTCACTTCATATATACCCACAAGTCTAATACTGGCGGGGCCCCACGCTTTTCCCCGTGTTGGTTTAATACTGCCCAACACGCATAAACTCGTGCGGCCTGGACAGTATTAGACTTGTGAGTATATATGAAGTGAAATTAAGTCAATAAATGGCTATTATAATAGCTTCCTCCCGCCAATTAAAATGGCTACTATGCCATTATAGTGGAGAGTGTCATTTAAATGGAGAGGCTCATTATAAAGGCCACCTTTTCTGTACTTTTTTTATATAGGAGTTGCACATTTTTCGGTATATTATATATTTTTGATAATATTAGAAAATAATATTAGAAACTAATTAAAATACGTTTACGTAATCTTATTTGCGTGCAGCTGATTGGACGTTTAGTATTATAAACAGTACATTGATTATTTTTCTTGCGGCTTTTCCAATAAAAAAAATTTAAAAAATTAAATCGAGTAAGCAGTTGCAATCGAACTTTCCTTGCCTCAATCTTACTTACGAGAGATTCAAGGATTACGATTAAAAATCAATCTTTAATGATGACTGTAAATAAACCTACGCTCTGAATTTTTAAAATAAATATTATTACGATAGACGTTCATTTTGTCGTAAGAGCAGCCAATAAATATATTCTTTCATTAAGTAAGTTCTAAAACAAAGTACGGGACTCTTAAAGCTGTACGTAGCAAGAACTTCGGACTTGCAAAAATGGATCGGAAAGTAAAAAAATGCGGTTAAGTTGAGATTTGGGCTTACGCTTAAAATTTAGCAATAACGTTTGTTTTTAAGTTATCCGCACTTTGGCTTCCAGTTTGAAATTTTTAGCTTCAAGTTTCCTTGCCCTCAAGTTTCCCAAATTATAAATAAAAACAAAAAAAACGAATCTCAAGATTTAATGATTTTAATACACAGTTTTTTAATTGACCGCTGTTTTTAGTACCGGTGCGGACTTTTTTTATTAAATCTTCTTAAGTTCTTAACCACAAAATAAATCCACAGAGTTAACAGTTTACCTCGAAAATCCGAAATCGTGCCGATAAGAGTCGATATGGTTAATCCGATTAAGACCGCTATAATAAGCGACCACATAGCGAAATGCCACCTTTTTCTCAGTCTGGCCAGCACACTAAGGCTTTCAATTGGCGTTTCGATCACGAAATTTTTAAGCTTTTCCGCTCGGTTGACCGGCTTAACCGAGGGCGAATCGATGTTGTTATTGCCGTCCTTTTTTGTTTTGTGAAAATTGCCGTTGGTAATTTCGGTACCATAGTGTTGCGCGGGCAAACTTCGCGTACGAAGTCCGTTTTTTTCGACGACACCGCTTTGAAATAAAGCGGGACCGCCGAGTTTAAAGGCGTTGAAAGGTATATTCGGCGGATGATCAGTGTTTTTCATTTCAGCGGGTGTGCTCTTTTTGCCAGCACAATTTAGTTTCTCACCTCCGGCAGACAGACAAATGCGCTCGTATGTTTGCGCCTCCAATTCGGCAAACTTAGCCATGTCATCCAAAACCTTCTCCATGTACATGGTTTGTATAATATGGGCCATTTTTTGAAAATATAACTGCGTTACAGGTTCATTTATAATTATTATTAAATACAGAATTTAAAAACCGATATATTTTAGAATCTTAAAACCAAAAAATTCATATGTATGTTGAAAATAGTACATAACACCGCCCTGACCCTATTCTCGATTTTGTTTAAAACAACAAAAAAATTAAAACGTAAAGTTTTTTGGCGAGAAAAAACTTGAATAATGGAATTTTTTGTGTATTTTCAATTTGAATATTAAATTTAGATTTATCAATTTAGATAAAGCATATTAAAATATTTTTAAGCAACACAATTTAAAAAAAACATGCAGACAAACTGCGAATAGAATTTATTGAATAAACTCTCTCCACCGAATCGCTGCACTTTATTTTTGACGACAAAACATTTTCATTGTATACATACAATAAGTGATCTAATTTGAACATGTGTAAAGAAATTATCTTCATGACTAAAACGGTTCCAAGATTTTCAGTTAAACAAATAACTGCCTGAAACTTTTGTCTAAAAAATATTAACAAACAGTAAATCAAAATTAATATCACCATCAAGTATAAACTTAGGGTGTAATTTGGGGTCTTGGATGTTTCCCCCCCAGTTTTGCCCCCAGTTTTTTATTTACAAATATTGAAACTCAAGGAATATAGTACGAAAGCTTCATGGTCTGAAAACTATAACTAGCAACAAAAATTGTAAATTTATTCAACTGAAACGAAGTTATTAAAGTATGCAAACGGGGTTATTCCCACTTACGTTCCCTAGAGGAGATCTCCTTTAGTTGGCGTTTAACGGAAGTGGGGCGACACTCTGCCTCTGCATGTGTGTACGCAATCCCATGTTGAATTTAAATTTGAGAACCTCCAAAAAGGGTCTATTCTATTGGGGGGTAGCACCACACTCTCATAATAGTCCCCAATTTACTCCCATCCACCCCAAAACCATGGAAGAGGCCCATTTTTTATTGGGGTGCCCTGATTTTTTTTTTTGGCCCCCGTTACGGAGGGGTTCTAGTACTATTTATGAATATTTTATACAACAGGGGTTCCAGTGAGCACAGAATGGACGCCAGTGTACACATGGAGATCTTTTTCCGTCAAAGAAAAATAACCTTTTTAAAAATCATTTGATTAGTACTAAAAAACAAAAGAAAATACTACAGATAGTTTTTGTAGTTTTTTGGGTGCATAACTTTAAAGAAATAAATCATTTTAAAAGGTGTTTTATCAATTTTAAAACTGGGGGCAAAACTGGGGGCAAACTGGTGGCAAAACTGGGGGGAAACATCCAACCCCAAATTACACCCTAAGTTTATACTTACAATAGTAAATTCTAATTTTGATTTACTGTTTGTTAATATTTTTTAGACGGAAGTTTCAGGCAGTTGTTTTTATCTGAAAATCTCTTCCAAAACATTTATCATGAAGATAATTACTTTACACATGTTCAATTAAGAATCACTATTGTATGCTAATTACAATGAAAATAGTCAAAAATAAATATGCACATTCAGTAGAAAGTTATTGATAAATTCTATTCGCAGTTTGGTGTCTCCATGTTAATTATATTTACTAAAAATATTTAATATGCTTTATCTAAATTGATAAATATAAATTTAATATTCAATTGAAAATACACAAAAAAGATTATTCAAGTTTTTTCTCGCCAAAAAACTTTCTCGTTTTAATTTTTTTGTTGTTAAACAAAATCGAGATAATTTTTCGTGTAACAATCTATTTATTCAACATCCAAATATATTTTTTGGTTTAATACCTAGATATTTATCGTTCTGTAGTTAATTAATTAATTTATAATGAACCTGTAACGCAGTTATATTTTCCGAAAAATGGCCCATATTATACAGAATACAGTGTACATAAAAAAAGGTTTTCAATCTACGTGGCTCAGTTTTGCCGATAAAAAGCACAGCGCATTTGCTCTCTGTCTGCCCGGAAGGCAAACTAAATTGTTTGCTCCGCAAAAAGAGCACACCCGCTGAAACACTGATCATCCGCCGAATGTACCCTTCCAACGCGTTTCCGAACAGTCCCCGCTTTTATTTCAAAGCGGTCTCGTCGAAAAAAACGGACTTCCGTACGCGAAGTTCTTGCCGCGCACAACACTATGGTACCGAAATTACCAACAGTTCCACCGAAACGAAAAAGGACGGCAATAACGATCACAGCCTATTAACTTCGGTAAACCGACAAAAAAGCTTAAAAATTTCATAAATTAGAAACGCCAGATTGAAAGCCTAATATTCTAGCAGAGCTGAGAAAAGGTGGCATTATATGGTCGCTTATTATAGCAGTCTTAATCAAATTATTACCATATTCTATATCGACTCTTATGGTATTTCAAGGTAAACTGTAACTCTGTGGATTGTGGTTTAGACTTAAGAAATTAAGAATAAAAAAGTCCGCACGTACACATAATAAAAACTGTGTATTAAATCATTAAACACGAGATTCGCTTTTTTGTTTTTATTTTATAATTTAGAGCAAT
>JASAMX010032214.1:0-43774 GCA_030248175.1 Microlaimidae sp. YZB2_3 | reverse complement strand
AATTAAACGGTCACTAATTTCAAAAACATCACTTCAAACTAATTATACCACTTGGTTTACCCATTTTGCATCACCAAAGGTACCCCCAAAATTTTACATTGCTTATTTTTGCATTTTTTAATTACTACTTCGAATTTATATTCGTTTTAATCTCACGATAACACTGGTTTTAAAAATATTAATTTTAAACAATTTTACCCCTTGGTTACCCATTTTAGAACCCCGGGGTACCCCCAAAATTTCGTATTGTTAATTTGTGCTTTGAGTTTATACTCGTTTCAATTCCACAAACACGTTGATTACAAAAATATTATTTTCGAACAATTTTAACTCATGGTTATCCATTTTGGCACCCCCAAATAGGTACCCCACAAAATGTTTCATTGGTTATTTTTGCATTTTCTGATCATTTTTGCATTCTTTATTTAATATTTTGAGTTTATACTTGTTTTAATTGAACGGTTACGCTGATTTAAAAAAATATGACTCCAAACTAATTATACCGCTTGGTTTACCCATTTTGCAACACCAAGGGTACCTCCAAAATTTTACATTGCGTATTTTTGCATTCTTCATTTGCTATTTCGAGTTTATACTCGTTTTAATGCCACAATAACACTGATTTTAAAAATATTAATTTAAAATAATTTTATCTCATGGTTACCCATTTTAGGTACCCCAGGGTACCCCCAAAATTTCGTAATGGTGGTTTGTGTTTTGAGTTTATACTCGTTTCAATTCCACAAACACGTTGATTACAAAAATATTATTTTCGAACAATTTTAACTCATGGTTATCCATTTTGGCACCCCCAAATAGGTACCCCACAAAATGTTTCATTGGTTATTTTTGCATTTTCTGATCATTTTTGCATTCTTTATTTAATATTTTGAGTTTATACTTGTTTTAATTGAACGGTTACGCTGATTTAAAAAAATATGACTCCAAACTAATTATACCGCTTGGTTTACCCATTTTGCAACACCAAGGGTACCTCCAAAATTTTACATTGCGTATTTTTGCATTCTTCATTTGCTATTTCGAGTTTATACTCGTTTTGTTTTGATTTGATTTTGTTTTGAAAATAGGTAGCACGATTTAAAAAAATAGTAAAAATTGAAACGGAACAATTGGTAGGATTGTAATTAGATGAAAACTAGAAAAAAGTAAACGATAAAAAAACAGATAATGTACAAAAAGAAAGTTTAAAAAATTACAAATCGGACAATTATTTTGAAGAAATAGAAAGGCATTGTACATGTCTTAACTGTCAAGAATCGTCTTCGCCTTTGTTAGTATTTGCTTAGTCTTAATTATCTCCGTGTTTCCTCCTTTTTTGTGTTACTTTACTGTCCCCATCTACAATGCCTTTCTATTTCTTCAAAATAATTGTCCGATTTGTAATTTTTTAAACTTTCTTTTTGTACATTCTCTGTTTTTTTATCGTTTACTTTTTTCTAGTTTTCATCTAATTACAATCCTACCAATTGTTCCGTTTCAATTTTTACTATTTTTTTAAATCGTGCTACCTATTTTCAAAACAATATACCAACTATTTCCCTATCATTGTTTTTATTATGTATAATATTTATGTATATGTTTTATATTTGTTAATTTATCTGAACTTATGTTATGTTTGTTTTAAAAATCGCCTGAAGATGGTATTAGTATGTACCGAAAGCTTGCTCTAATAAAATGTTTTTAACTACCGTTCTTGTTCTGAAATTTATTTTACGACTACGCTTCCCGAGAACATTACTTATTGCTTCAATATTTTAATTAAAATTTCCAATAAAAAATGTTTAAGTCTAAAGTCATTTATTAGGTAGCTGTGAACTGGAAGCCTTAAGTCTTAAGTCCTAAGGCAAAACACTTAGTCTTAAGTTTTAAGTCATAAGTGGTAAGTCGCAGCTGTAAACTGCCTATTAAACATTAGAATATAACAAAATTACCAGAAATAATATTATAATTATAAATTATTATTATAAATTATCATCATATGTAACGATCAAATTTTTTTGATAGTATAACGTTTGCTTTTTTTTAAAAATAACTAATTTTTTTTTAATTTTAGCCGCCAACAAATTTTTGGAGAAACTGAAGGACCAAAAAGGAGTAGAGCGGGATAAGGTTAAATTCAGCTGCCAAACCAAAGATACGGCGTCTCCTGCTGTTTGGTACCGAAACGGTCAAAAGATCTCATCATACCCCGGTGGGAAGTACGAAACCTCCTCCTCTAAAGGAACTCACACACTCCTCATCACCAAACTGGAATTAAATGACGAAGACGTTTACGAAATTGAAACCGGTGGAATCAAGGCTTCAGGTATTTAGATTTGAGGGTGGACGGAGCCAAAGAATAAAACTTGGACCTTAGCCTTAGGCTAAAATAAGCCTCAATAAGCCTTGGTTTAGACCCAAACCAAGCTAAACAATCCAAGTTTCCATTGTTCGAGGCTCCAAGTTTCTTATTTACGGCTCTAAAAATTTTAAACCCGTGTGCACCACAGTACCTAATTATAGTTATTTTATTTTCTGTGCGTTATTGTTTTGTATTTTTAGTTCAAAAGGATAATGAACCTATACTCTTTTTCATGATATAATAATAATAATACCTTTATATGATGTTTTATTAATCAAAAGATAAATTTTGATGTGAATGCAACTTTTTAATAAGAGAGCATAGTTTGCTAGTTTGAAAAAATTTGCATTCTTGCTTTTTTATATCTTGATTTTATAAACCTCTTAAATTTTACTCAATGTTTTCTTAATATATTGAATAAACCTGACTCTAAATCCAAAACGACAAAGGCCTGGCTCAGCAAATTGCAAAGTGGTTTTTTTTTCACAGCGCTTTTAAAAGTGTACAAATGAACGATTAAATTTAAAAAAAATACCATCTACATGTTTACTGTTGAAACAAATTTCGTTCTAAAATAGATACCTAATTTAATTATAAGCTATAATTTATATATTAATTTATCTAAAAGCAGCATTATACTTTAAGTTTATTTACATTAAAATTTGGTATTAAATATTATTAATTTTAAATACTTTACTTTGTTTTAGCGAAATTAAAAGTGCTCGAAGCGGAGAAAAGACCAGTTATCAATTGGAAGCCAAAAAGGATTGAAGCTGAAGTTGAAAAACCTCTCATTCTTAAAATTCCATTTACAGGTAAAAGACTATATATACTAAAAGATTATATAGTTATTATTTTTTAAGCAAAATGTATTTAATTTATTTAATTAATTTATTTATATTTTTACTTATTTAGTGAAAGGCGAAAAGAAAGACAATCCTGGTATTGCTTTGAGAAGAAATGGTGTCAACGTTGATCCCAAAGACCCCAAAGAACTGATAGAAGTTTCTTTCGGCCCAGATTTTCTGGAAATAAAGTTAAAGTCTCCGAAAAAAACGGATACCGGGAAGTGGGACTTGGATTTAACAAACACCGGGGGCACTGCCACTGTTCCATTTGAAATGTTGGTTAAGGATAGACCAAGTCCTCCAGAAGGTAGGATATTTTGTTGTTTGTTATATTGGGAAATGAGACTTGGATTTAACAAACACCTGGGGCACTGCCACTGTTTTATTTGAAATGTAGGTTAAGGATAGGCCAAGTCCTACAGAAGGTAGGATATTTTGTTGTTTGGGTTTTTTATAAGTTAATACCGCATTGAAGAAGAAAAAAGTTTATTTTGCAAAGGTTACATTTACAGTAACTTACTTAAATAAAACAGACAAGTACTGACATAGGTTGATAAATTAAAATACTAAATGAAATGGTTATAGAACAAAATAAAGCAAATTATTTAAAGGTTTGTAAAAAAACACAAATTTTTAGACATATTAAACAACTCAAACATTTATAATTAAATAAGCACATAAAAATAACCGCATATTTGTTAAATAAAAACAAAATCGTGAAGTTGTGAAGAGGAAATTTAAAGAGTAAAACTCAAAAATTTTTTACGAAAAATGCTAAGTGATTTAGAAAGCACTACATCTTTTGGTAATTTGTGCCACAGGTCAACAATGCGTCTTGAAAAAAAAAATTTAGATAAATTACGTCTATGAAGTTTACTTATTATTTTTAGGCTATTTGAACGGGTTTTGCTATTTTTGTTAAGTACCAAAAATTTTTCTAAAGGTGTATCAAAAAGTTGATATAAAATTTTATAACAAAGTAAAAGGTCATTTCGATTTCTGCGAACCTCTAATTTATCTAGTTTAAGTTCTTTTAATATCGTTTCATACTCAACATATGGAAAGCAACATCTATGATATAATCGTCTTGTAAAAGTTCTTTGAATATTTTCAAGACGTTCGATATCCTTTAAGTAATGAGGATTCCATAAATAAGTTTCAAATTTAACTAGCGATCGCATAAAGCTTTTGTACGCTTTTATAATCATTTCCATATTACATGTAAGAAACGATCTAAACAAAACTCCTATTCTATTCCGCTTTAACTGCTATAAAAGCGCGTGGTCAGAGAATTTCAAATCTGAGGATACCAATATTCTCAAATTACAAAAAAAATTTTTATTAAAAATCAAATTGTCATTAAGATAGTATTCGTGTACAGGATTGTTAAAACCGTAATGTAAAACGTTACACTTATTTTTAGCTATGTTCAGTTGCCAAGTGTTTGCCCAGTTACAAAATCTATTTAAATTTTGTTGAAAAATTATATTGGAATTTAGTTTGTCAAGAACAGTATAAAACCTAGCATCGTCAGCAAAAAGCTTTACAGATGCTGAATTTTCAAGGCTATCAGGCAGATTATTGATATAAAATAAAAAAAGAAGTGGCCCAAGAACACTACCTTGGGGCACTCCACTTGTAGCGTAAACATATTCAGAACAAACATAGCTTTGGTTTGAGTCATGGGAGTCACGGTCTAAAATTACCTTTTGTCTTCTGTCACTTAAAAAATCCAAAAGAAAAGCTCATAATCAATTCCGTAAGCCTTTAATTTTGTGAGAAGTTTGGAATAACTCACCGAATCAAAGGCTTTCAAAAAATCAATATGCATAACATCCACTGAGTTGTTATTTTCAATAGCTTTTATCCAATCTGAAATACTGGATAGTAATTGCAAACCAACTGATTTTTAAAAAAAAAACAATATTGATCAGGATGAATTAGTTTGTTTTTTGTCAAATAAATAAACAATCCCTTAACAAAGATACCCTCCATGATTTTACAAGACAAACATGTAAGCGATATAAGGTGATCATTTTGACAATTACTAGTAGCCCCCCTTTTAAAAATGGGTAAAACAAGGGCATCTTTCCACAAAAGGTACATACAATCTGAGATTGTATGTATCTTTTAAAAACTAAAATAAAAAGAATTAAATCACACTGTTATATTGTCGTCTTTAAAAATCATCATGTTAAACAAGTTAATCTTTTAAATAAATAATTATTGTTAACAAACAAAATAAAGTAATATTTGCTGAACAAACTATTATAATATTTTGTTTGTTGTTTTTTTTATTTATTTATATTTATTTTGTTGAAAAACAGGAAACATACAAAAGCTAGATAATACCGCACTAAGATTATGTACCTTTTATAAACTAAATAAAAAGAATTAAATCACACTGTTATATTGACATCTTTGAAAATCATTTTGTTGAACAAGACATGTATTTTTTAAATAAATAATTTTTGTTAACAAACAAAATAAAGTAATATTTTAAACTATTTTTAAGAATAATAGAAAATGATAGTTTTCCATGTATTTTAAACTTTTAAAGTAGAATGAGAAAAAAGTGGTTTTAATATTAATATAATGAACAAATTTCTGTAGTATTTAAATCAGTCATTTAACTAGTAAGAAAACTACATATAATATTAATCACCGCTTATTACTTATATCCAGAACCCTGTTTTTAAAGTTTATAAAAAATTTAGGGCCTTTGGACATATCTGACATTACAGCGGAAGGTTGTAAACTAAAATGGAAACCCCCGAAAGACAACGGTGGAACGCCAGTTACCGGTTATATAGTCGAAATGCAGGAAGGACGCAGTGGCACATGGAAAAAGATAGGCGAACCCAAACAAACAGAACTTAAGGTATAAGGGACGTTACAACCAGAAAACGTTTCCAAAATTTATGAAAAATCTGGTTTATAGGGTCATGGAATATAGTTTTCTTTACTAAAAATTCCCTAAAATATACGCTACATTAACTAAAATTCAAGTTATTTTTAATGTTTTTGTTAGGTATAAGCATTTTAAAATCTACATTCAGTTTTTTGCACTTATCTAAGCTTTGTGATTTTAGATTTTTAATAAATGTTTTAATGTTATCAAAAATATATAACACAAGAAAATGTCTACACCCTTAATTTTTGACCAAAGTTTTTGAGCAAGCCTTTAACTATGTTTGTGCTACATTACTGTAAGCAACACTGTGAGAACAACACAAATAAGTACAATTTTCTGTTAATTTCAAACTATAATAATATAGTGTATAAAGTAATTTCAGGTAAAAGACCTCAAAGAACATGGCGAATATAAATTCCGAGTCAAAGCGGTGAACGATATTGGCGTTTCAGATCCGCTTTCTGCTGAACCAATTCTAGCTCGGAATCCATTTGGTAAGCAATGTTTTTTCGCCAAAATTTTTTTAATAAAAAAGAGTCATTACTTCATGTGGTTTTGTTTTGTTTAAGTTTAGAACATTATATTAATTATATTATAAAAATTATACTTTTAGCTACTTTCGGGTGAATATATCTTTTATATTTTTTGTTTTTAATAATTATATAAATTTATAATGGAATTACAATATCCAGTTTAAAATCCAGTTAGCTAATTTTTAAATTTTAGAAGATAGCTAAAATTATAACGGTCATACGTTATTTTTGATTTGGTTACTATATCTAACATATAAAACGACGCAAAATATTTCTAAATTTTTTAATCCTATGTTATAAAATAAAAAGTTTTTTATCAGACATAGGGTAACTGACTTAATTTCGGACAAGATTTATATTCGGTCATTGCCTGATCACTTTCTTCATATGCAAAATTATGTAACCGTTTTGTGTATATCTAAATAAAGTAATTTGATGTTTTTTTAAGTTAGTTAAAGTATTTTTATTGACGAAAACTTTTAGGGTTGCCTTGAGAGTCATAATTTAAATAAATGTTAGTTTGAGGCATGGTGTGAAAACAAACTAATAGGTGTAGAATAAAGATTCTACACCTATTAATTTGCCTTCACACCATGCCTCAAAGTAACATTCATTTAAAATATTTTTAGTTCCAGTTTTTTTGAAGCTAAAAGTTTTTTTTTATTTCTAAGATTATGGTTTAAAATATATAATAATCAAAATTTACAATGTTTTACTATAATAACTGTATTATATGTTGTTTTAAATACTTTGTGATGATTTTAAATGCTTAGAATAATTTTTATCTATAAATCTTAATAAAAAGAACTGTTGATCATTTGTGAAGTAATGGCTCTTTTGCATCATTTACAACCTTGAACGTATTGTTTTACGGGATTCCTTTTTGTATGTATATCCAACTACCAAATAGCGTTTTCTATAATATTTATAGTTTTTTAATAGTCAAGTTTAGGAGAATTAACCTATTATGAACAGTTAGTTAATCATGAATTCTATAAGCCTGCAATGATGCAATATTTTGTTCTAAAATAAAAAAGTAATCATATTCCACAAATAATTATAGATAAAACGCTATTTCCCACTGTATTATCCTGTACAAACCATCATTGATACCATGAGTTTATGTTCAAACTTCTATCCTATATATTTCTTTCTTAAGTGTACTTCTGTGTAAAACGCTTAACATTAGGCTCTCTATATTATGTTTTGTTCGTTAAGCTTTCCATGTTATTTCATTTTGTAACCCTATGGGTTACAAAAGAAATTTTAAACTTTCATGTAACTATTACAAGTTAAAGCTATGCTTACGTGGATTTTTTAAATAATAAATTTTTAAAGATTCCCCATGTATGGATTTCACAAGTTTTCACTCAAAATTTGAAAGCAAAAGCAGAGTTAATAGTTTTCTCAATTTAAAAACCCACATTTTTTAATTTCATAAAGTAAAATTAAAAAAAGCTTTTGTCCAAAAATGGGCAATTTTTAAAATTAAATGGCGTCAAATTAAGGTTTTAACAGAATTTAATACTTGCTGTTGGCTAAATTATATAAAAATAATTACTTTTCTAATTGAGATATAATCAGTAAAAAATCTTTTTTTAATTTCAATCTGGGCAAATCATTTTAGGTAACACTATTTTAATTATCACATAATAGGATTTATTTTTTACTTTATAAATTTTTTAAAAGTCATTTTTTTATAATTATACAAAATTAAAAGTCACAAACTAAACTATTTGCAACGTAGGCTGAAATTTGATGCATGTAAATTAAAGTGAAAATTAAATATTATATTTCCTGAAAATAACTGGAAATATTAAACACCTCAATTTAATAATTTTTATTTATTATATGAAAAAAAATTATAGACGCTTAACTTGATTACCAATACAAATAGTTATGTTTTTTTATATTAAAAAATTATTATATAATATGGTAAGATTAGGATGACTTTTTAACTTTAACAAATTTAAATAAAAATTTTAAAACTACAAGAGCGAATATCTTATTATCCTGACTTCGGTAAGCTTTAAAATCAGTGTAACAATTCCTACTTATCTTTTCTATTACCTTGGTTATTTCTATATAGATTTACCCCACTTAAACCTCTATTGGGATATTTGGAATGCACTTTCGCAAATTCCAAGTCCTGCTTCGTGAACCACAATCCTTTTTATCGTACAATTTACCTCTCAACCCCACGCATGGATGTGTATTCACCCAAACGGGTTTATAAAGCATGGCTTGAAGTGGGTTGTCCCTGAAACCTTGTTGTTTACGAGCCTTCACTACTGACTGAAAAATCGAATAATAGAAGACAAATAAATATTTTACTGAAGCGATACTTTTATCATATCTTTTGTCATTTTTAATTTTACTCACTAATTTAATTTGGTACACTATAATTTTATCAAAAATAAACCAACGTCTTTAGTGTAGAATTACATTGTATCGGTTAAAATACAAACAAAAACCAAAACATTTGGTTTGCATGCCTATTTTATTAATTTTTTTTTGAGTTATTGTTCATTTGCCTTTGAGTTGCAATAAAGTTTTGTCTTTACGCTGCCGTCTGTGTTTATATTATTAATAATTATTTCTAATTTTTTTGTCTGTAAAAGATAGTAAAATATTTTTTACTTTAGAAACAAATATTTACTAAAACTGAAATAAATAGTACAGTTTTGGGTTTTGAATCTTAGGAGCAATAATTACATTTAAAAAAAATTAAACAAATTATAATATTTTTGAGTATTTTTTGTTTTTAATTAATCATTGGGTTTTGCTGAAAATGAAGAAGAATCATAATTTAATTTTAATTTATTAATTTTTTGTTTTATTTTTGTAAATTTTTTTTAAAAAAATGTGTTTTTTATTATTTTATTAACATCACTTTTTGTTTTCTCAGAAGCTCTAATTTCATAATTATTTAAATTTTTTGCCGTATGGTATCTGGATATACCCATTTTAATACCACTAGAGATTTAATTTTTTAACTAAATTCTTGTCTGTTGCAATTGTTAGGGCGTGGATGTGGATAGGAAAAAAAAAGATCATTTACTTTAAAAACGTACATTAAAATTAAAAAAAAATATTTCGTTATTTAATGTTTGTTTGTTTTAAAAACTAAAATTTTATATTGTAAAAATTATAAATTTTAGCAAATCGTAAAAACTTTTTGGTCAAATTAGTTTTTTTTATTACTAAATTTGGTTTCGTTTTTTCCCTTGCTAGATATTTTTTGTAATTTTTAATATTTGGCATGAATTTGCTGTGAAAGTCACTTATTGAAACATGTGGCTATTTGATGTTATTTTTATAAAGTGCGATTTTGAATAATTGGAGTTTGCTTTAAACTTGTCTTGTGTAGACTTATCTCGGCGGCGTTAAAAATATGACTTTGCTAAAAACTGAAAAAAAAAACTTTTAAAATATTTCAAGATAGAGCTGAATTTTATTTTCTAGTTTTAATAAATTTAGTGATATTTATATTTGTTTGATAAAAAAGGCTGTCCGGAGCTGTCTGCACATGTATACCATATGGATTTATATTCTTTATTACAGTGGTTTAATTCTTTTGTGTGTGAAGGCTGAAGTTAATAAAACAAACCACTGATATTTTTAACATAGTTTTTAAAATATTTTAAATTTTTGTTTTTAACTTTTAGACCAAAGATAATCATGCAGTACAAATTTTTAATAAAATTTCACTTATATAATATAGTATTTAGTATAATGGGCGGCTCAAACATTACAATTAGATTTAAAAACCAATTTTAAATTTTAATTTATTTTTTAGGTGTTTTTAAAAAATAAATTTTGTTAAATAATGCGAGTTTTGTTGTTTGAGACATTATAAAAAAATATAATACTTTTATTAAATTACGTGTTATAACAAACCTCAAATACGTTTCTTGCATTTCCACTTTATGTTATTAATACATAAACGCATAAAACTATCTTAGCTAATTTATGGATATAATTACTTAAAAAAGTATTTTTTATTCTATTTATATTAATTATTATTATATTAACTAAATTAAATTTGAAATGTTATAAATTTAAATTATTATAACATTTCAAAAAAACACATAGAAACTTTACATGTATTTTATGGATAAGGGTACAGAAGTAGGTCATACAATTAGTAAATAGTTATTTAGCAACCAAAATGTTCTCCTTAAATTTAAAAATATACGGTCGGCTTAAAAATTTTTGCAATCAAAATATCGCTCAAAAGTAACAACATTATAACAAATCGTTCGGAATGTCTAAAATGCCTAACTAATGCTTTTTAACGCGGGGATTATTATTTTGTTAAAAATTTGTACTGATTAGTGGTCCAATACAATAACAAATCGGTTAACTTAGACTATTTAAAATTTACAATAGACAAAAACAATTGCACGGTTGCGCCATGTACGGTGTATTTGCTTGCCACTTTCAGACCCGCCGGGAAAACCCAAGGACCTCCAAGAGTCGGACGTGGACAAGAATCACATCACGCTGACATGGACGCCCCCGGAGAGCGACGGGAACGCCCCCATACAAATGTACATCGTGGAGCGGAGAGAGAAATCCGAAAAGGATTGGTTCACAGTGGGTCACGTTCAAGCCTCGTCCCCCTTAGAGTTGAGGGACGACAAAGTAGTCGAGAACAAAGAATACTATTACCGCGTTAAGGCCGTAAATAAGGCCGGGCCCGGGGACCCCTGCGATCACACCCGGGCTATTAAAGCCAAGGCCAAGCAAGGTGGGTCCCGCCCTGCTCATGCTCTCGGACTAGTTTACCAAATTTTCTAGCGAAACAAAAAAAAACTAAACAGAAATATGGCCCTGCAAATGTAAATTTGTATAGTTTTAAGAACTTTGCAGTAGATTATGCATTTAAAACGAAGAAATTTTAAAAACATTTCGAATAAATCCGTGAATAATTTCAAGTAGCATATCAAAAAATGTATTGCTGAGTGTTTTTTACTAAGGATCACAAAATTTATTTAACTATCTGCAATCCTTTAAATTTAATTACAAAAAATCGCAAAAAATACTTAAAATAAATAATACAATGCATTTTTCATTTTTAATTGCATTGAAAATCGTTAAAAACAAAACGTTTATAGTTTTTGCAATGATAAACTTAAAACTCTAAAACTAATTAGTATTTAAATGTATTTTAAACATTTTAATAATTTGTTTTTTATTTTTTCGTAGAAAAACCAAAATTAAATATTTTAAAATTGTAACTTCCAAAGAAATCTTTTTTTAAGCACATTTTTGCCAAAAATTGGTAAATTAGTCTTATTGTATTTAGCAGTCATTTTTTTGTAATTTTTGTGCTGACTACAATTTTGAAGCGGCTTAGTGTTATTGTACGCTGGGTGTATAAATTGAGCTGGGTTTCCTTGAAGTGATTTTTTTGAATTTTTACGTAAAACTCGTTTGCTTGAAATTTTTGATTAAATTTATTGGCTTATATATAAGTCAAGAGCGTGTGGTGTTTTTGCTTTAAACACTGAATATATGGTAAGTTAAAATTTTTTGCATATTAAATGCTTAAATAACTTACAGCATTTGGGTTAACAATCGGGTAATTTAATATTAACACAAATCTTAACTTTTATAAGCCAAAATAAATCGAAAAACTTGTTACAGTTACTATTTTTAGACATATCCTTGTATTAAAACAATAGTTCGGAGTTTAATATAATAAAATAAAATTAATGGCCATATAATTGACAGAATAGGTTAATTTTGTAACTTATAATATTTGTTTTGATTCATTTTAAACAAGTACTCAATTTTTCAAACCAAAAATTCGGATCTAGGTTGAACCAACGGTCATCAGGTAAGTTTAATCTGATATGATTTCAGTTTAAAATAGCTGAATCTTTTAACCACATCGTATAGTAAAACTAGGTTAATTACGCTATTCAATACCATTATAATTTCCTAACAAAGCCTAAAAAGTGCTCTGAGAAATATGTACAATCATATAATTATAGCTATCAATACATGTACGTCTGCAAGCTATAAATTGTTTTGACTTATTTACGTACGCGCCATATACATAAGAAACTTGTGGGTCAGATTTTCTCTTCAGAGAGTGAAAATCGGTCAAAATTAAGTGATTAAACACTATATTTTTTCAAAATCCTAAAATTAAAATTGATTCATTTCAAATATTTTCGCGCTATTTGACTTTAAATTTAATAAATTTGAATGCAAAAAGCCAAGGATACAAATAATTTAAAACAACGCTTAAAATGTACAAAATCACTTTAGTTATTTATAATTTTTAGTTTTTTTTAGAAAAAGAGAAGTTGAAGTCATTTATTTTAGTAGTTTCAATTTCGATATTGGAAACTTGTCCCACTTTGTTATTCACGACACGTACATTGTTCAGTTTTTAATATAAAGTGCGTTTTAGCTCCTCCCACTTTGGACAAATCAGGTATGAAAAACCTAAAACTGAAGGTGGGAGAGACGATTAAATATGATATTAAGATCGGCGGAGAGCCCCCGCCGGAATGCTTTTGGTATGCGGACGAGAAACCTTGGAAAACCGGTGGGCGGGTAAAAATCACCACCGAACGAACCAGAGCCATACTTAAGGTTCGTTTTTTAATACTTTTCCTTAACAGTTCTCGTTTGCAACGTAGTAAAAACAGCTAATTAAGACTGAAGCAGTTTTTATAGTTAAAGCCATAAAAGCAGCGTCATTTAACACAGTATATACGCGAAGAAGCCTTTTATAATATAATCAGTAATGAATTAGAAGTCACTGCAAGCTTACAACAGATTAATCATTTGTTTTAATTGATTTCACATGCAGATGTTATGACGGTGTCATGAATACAAATAATATTACTTGAGGCCAGAATTTAGTTTTTTTTTAAACTAGTTTTTTTTAGCTCACGTTAACGCATTTTGACTTTCTTACATCGTTGTTCATCGTGGTAAGACTCGTAAAATAACACAAGCAAAAAGCAACGGGTTAAGCACAATTTCTTATGCACATTCATTTCAATTTTCTTTTTCATGTTTCATTTCAAAACACATAAAAAATAAACGATAAACATAGAATAAAACTATAAACAAAACTGCGTGCGGAATGTTGCGTATAACAAAGCATTTCGTCGTTACTACGGCAAAATGAGCCACTGTCATTATAAAATACACGTGACTGTGACTCATTCTGTAGTTAACAAGGTCCTGATTTAAATTTAAAATGAGTCACAGGCACACATATTTTTTACGAACTCTGGCTCATTTTGCCGTAGTAGTAACAACGATTTATTTTAGGTGGAAAACGCGGAGCGCAGCGACACCGGGAAGTACAAATTAGAAGTGAAAAACTCCTCGGGGACCGAATCCGCAACAGCCATGGTCATCGTGGTGTCCAAACCCACGCCGCCCAAAGGACCGTTGGAAGTGTCCGCCGTGCACACAGACGGTTGCACCCTGACCTGGAGCCCTCCCGACGACGACGGAGGAGAACCTTTGCAAGGTAAAATTTTTATAAATTCTTATTTATTTATTTTTATAAATTTTTTTATAAATTTTTATAAATTTTTATAAAAAAGTGACGTATTGCAATAATTAGCAATGGATTGTCCTTTCGGAAACAAACTGCTTAAAATGTAAACGAATACATAAGATCAAACAATAATTTTGTTAGATTTGACTGATGATGACAATTGTAAGTTGTCGAAACGTATCATCATAAATCCAATGTTTTATTCTTGAATAATTGTCGTATTTTTCCTGTTAAATTAATTAAATCAAATTTTCTTTGAATATTGTTGAAGGAAAAACTTAATTAAAAATATTATGTTTGTCAAAAACTCTCGGTCAAACAAAAATTTAAAGTTTGGAACTTCATATAAAGGATAACGTGGCTCCCTGAAAAACTCGATTTTTTTATCTTGATTTCAACAAAAGGAGAAAACTGACTTAATTTATATCGCATTTGTTTGCCCAGCGCATCACTTTTATATAAATACATGGAAAAATAATAAGCGCAGGCAAATGCGATACAAAATATTCTCAGATATTGAAAGAAAAATATATTTGTTTAAATGATATGGAAAAAAAATAAGGATAGCTATAAAAAATTTGTGATCTATGCACATTTTAAAAACAATGAGGTTTATAATACAATAATAATATTGAGCAAAATAGCACTTTTTATATTTAAAAAACGGTTGAAATTGCTTAAATAATATTATAAGGTTTTAGAATATATTATCGAGGCCCAAGACATGAACGAAAAAGGAAAGTTTATTGAAGTCGGTACGGTACCAGCAGGAACAACGGAGTTTAAAGTGAAGGGCCTTAAAAATAAAGCGGACTACAAGTTCAGAATTAAGGCCAAAAACAAAGAAGGAGTGTCCGACCCTTTGGCTACCGAACAGTATACCACAATTAAAGATCCATGGGGTGAGTTTTCACGAATAAAACTTTATTTTTAAATTAATATAGTGCCTGATCCTTTCATATTTTACTAATATTAATATTTCTGGGTAAAATATGCTAAAGCTAAAGTCTTCCAGGCTGAAATTAAAGGCGTAACCACTCTCCGCCAGGAAGAAATAAACAATAAACTTGTGAGCGATAAAAATTAAAAAAAAGTTTTCAGCGGTTATGTAACCAATTAATATTCAGTTGCGTCATGTGTTTTTCTGCACGTGATATTTTCTTAAAAAATGAGTGGTTACTTTACCACTCATTTATTTTCACCCTGATAGAATTTATCTTTAGTTTAAAAGCGAACGTGACATAAAACTACAATACATGTAAAGCATACACTTTACATGACTTAACATACTCGATGAAGCAAATATACTTATAACTAAATTTAATTTTTGTTAAGATTAATTAGATTTCTAATCATTTATTTCATAAGCACAATATATCAATCGTTTTCAAAACATATACATACGGACTGGATTCAGTTATTTTTTATATTGAGATTAATTGAAAATTAAATATTAACGTAGTTAAAAAAAGTCGAAAATGTTCGAAAATGAAATGAAAAAAAAGTACTTTTTAGACGAACCCGGAAAACCCGGAAAACCGGATATTGTCGATTGGGATGCGGATCGCATGGATTTGGAATGGACCCCACCCCTCAAAGATGGCGGAGCGCCAATTACAGGCTATATTGTGGAAAAAAGAGACCCGCACACAAAGGTTATCTATTATTCAACTATATATTATTCATTATAATTTTACTTCATAGTTGCTAGATTATGGCTTTACAAAATTTCATGTTCAAGGTCCATTCTCCTTACTTACAACATTATATTTTCTTTTATTATGATAATAAGTCTGAATTCAATTTATTTGCAAAAATTTTATTTTTTTTTAGGAATGGGTGAAGTGCGCGGAAGTCCCAGGACCAAAAGCTTCAATTAAAGGCCTGCGGGAAGGGGAAGAATACCAATTTCGCGTAAAGGCTGTCAATAAAGGAGGCCCAAGTCAGCCGAGTGACCCTTCAGAAAGGAAAATTGCCAAACCTAGATTTGGTAAAGGGAAATTTGTTATTTCAAATTTACATAACGTTATCTATTATTCTGATTTTGATTACGATGATTTTAAACTAAAGATATTTTCTATAGTCAAGTAAGGACAGAAAATGTTAAAAATGATAAAATCCACAGAAACTGGGCGGATAAAATAAGTGCTTATGGATGCGCGGCGAAAAACTGGAGTCGCATTCTGACGCGCGGTTTAAAGTTATCCCGGGATAACTTTTTTACGTGTCAAAGGATGCAAGTGAAAAATCTATTTTATCTAGGTGAAAAACGGAGCAAAATTTTTCTATTGTTTTAAGGATAAGAATTGATCCAACTCGAGAGGTGGGTAAATATTTTCTCTCGTTGGATTAATTTAATAAAAAACAAAATACGAGCATTGATGGAAATTTTGCGCAAGGTGGTTTTGCGGGGCGAGAAAAAAAATTAAAAAAAAAATCATGGCAATCATTTTCTCTTCCATCTCCGGCAGTTTTATCACTTTACAATATATATTTATTTTTTATTTTCATTGGAATGGATTTATCGGGGTAAATGCAAGTGTTGCGTCAGAATGCGACCCCTGGTTTTATATCGCAGTCAATACAATAATGTAGTTTACAAAGAAAATTCTACTTCTACCGAATTTTGTTTATTAGAATATACAATATTGTACATGGAATATTGAAATTTGTTTGATAACTAATTAAAACAAAACCTTTTACCTTGTATATAATAAACAATTTATGATAAGCATGATTTTTAATAAATTGGTTATCAAAATAAATAATGAATAAATATCATTTTTTTATTCATTATCAATTTTTGCAAAATGAACTACTGTATTAATCAGACTTGATTTAATTTTTCCATAGATCTTTACAGTTGACACTGTAGGCTGTAAGGCTTTAATAGCCGACAATGATTTTATTATTTTATTTCTCGTTACGTTTCTATGAATAAAAATTTATACTTATTTTAATGTTTTTATTTTAGTGAAAGCCTTTATCGACTTGAAGGGGCTTCAGAACATCACGGTAAAAGCGGGTCAGACGGCCAGATGGGATATCGCCGTGGGCGGTGAGCCCCCGCCGGACTGCAAATGGTTCAAGGGCGAAAACCAGCTGGACACAGGCGCCACAATTTCCATCGAAAACAAGAAAGGTGAAAACACGGCGCTCAGCGTTAAAAGCTGCACGAGGGCAGACTGCGGAAAGTACACACTAAAAGTAGGAATTTATACTCTTTTATCGATTATTATCGATCGATTATCGATTTATTGATTATCGATTAATGATTTAGGTTTAAATCGAAAGTGAGCAGCAAACTAGGAACAAAGACTGGAGAAATTTTGAGCTTAGGGTGTAGAATCGGTGAAACCTATCGGTTAAGCTTAAATACAAACCTAACTCTAAACCAATTTTTTTTTAGTTTCGGTTCAAAGTGTCTATTTTCGCGGCGGCTCCAACTCCAAAATTTTTTAAGACAATTTTTTCAAGTTCTCTGCTTACGGTTTCATACACCCCTAACCGGAGCTTTTACTAAGACCCGAACACTGAATGTATAAATCTATAGATCCTTTATTTCAGTTGTAAGTGCGGAGGATTATTCGGGGTGGTTCTAGCAAAACGAACATAGATCCCGGAAATATTAGAACAAAGTTGAAACTTTGTATCCCAAGCAAAGATTTGAAATAAATCCTAAAATCTAGCAAAAAAGCGGTAAAATAATAAAGTTTAACTTTAATAGGTCAAAAATTCTTCCGTTCCTTCGACCTTGTAATGCACTTTGAATATTATATCAAAAATATATAACATGTATTATGTATTTATGTTATTGATTTGTTGGGGGAAAATCGAAACTTTACAATAGCAAGAAGTATATAAGTTAAAACGTAAAATGTATTTGAAAATGGCTGAAGAAACAGCCGAAAGCTTTTATGTACGATGTCTTTTCAATAAACGTTTTAACTTATATACTTCTTGCTATTGTATTTATGTTATATGATTTTGATTATAATACTCCCTTTTATATTTATTTATATTTATGCGAGCTCTTAATTTCAGCTAGCCTTAATTTTGGCAATTTAATCCGTTCTCGTAATTGCCTTTGCCTCGGTTACAAACGTGAAACCTAAGACGAACACCTATGCCGTACCTTCGTTATACATAATTTTTTGCGCAAGTGATGCCCACGGAGCGAGCATGCAGATTTTTCTCACGGATACAGTGTACTACGTAGGATATTTCATGTTGCAAAAATTTACATAATGCTACCGTACAGCTTTAACCATTTCAATTTGCCCGCTCGCTGGGCACTGCGCACAAAAATTATGTATGACGGAATTACTACTTAGGTCATGCGTAGAGTTTACCGCGGTAACGTTTACGTGTGACATTTGTCATACGAAAATACCACCACCATGAGGCGAAGGTTTCACTTTTGTCGTACGAAGGTTTCACGGTTGTAACAGGGGAAAAGGCCATTAAAGGAACGGGTTAACTGTTGCAATCTTAATTCGAAAAACTTTGTAGAGAAATGTATATATCTATATATCTTTTAGATTTGAACTTGTACCGTTTACTACATGATTTTAACAGTTGAGTTTAAATCCGCTACGTAGTATTTCTTCAAAGCGTCAATGCAAAATCTATTTGCACTAATCGTTGTTACTACGGCAAAATGAGCCACAGTTCGTATAAAATATGTGTGTCTGTGACTTATTTTAAATTTAAAACAGCACCCTATTAACTACAGAATGAGTCACAGTCACGCGTATTTTATACCGACAGTGGCTCATTTCGCCGTAGTAACGACGCAATATGATTTCTTAACAGGTTAAAAATAGTACCGGAGAACAGAGTGGAACGGCTGAACTGACTGTTCTGGATAAACCCACCAGACCCGAGGGACCTCTGGAGGTTTCAGATGTGTACGAGGACAACTGCACTTTGGAATGGAGAGCGCCGAAAGACGACGGCGGTGTGCCAATTGAAGCTTATGAGGTAAAAACTTATAACGTGCCAATTGAAGCTTATGAAGTAAAAACTTATAACGTGCCAGTTAAAGCTTATGAGGTAAAAACTCATAACGTGCCAATTTAAGCTTATTAGGTAGAAACTTATAACATGCCAATTGAAGCTTATGAAGTAAAAACTTATAACGTGCCAGTTAAAGCTTATGAGGTAAAATTTATAACGTGCCAATTGAAGCTTATGAGGTAAAAACTTATAACCATCCAATACTAAAAAAGATTTTTGCTTAATTATTATTTAACTTAAAACTGACTAAAATATAAAAATAAAAAAGTTATGAACTATTGTTACTGTATATTTTTAAAATTAAAAAATATGGCCAAAATAAATTTGTTATCGGAATTGGATTTAAATTATAAACAAAATTAGTATAAAAAAGGTATTCTTTAAGCTCGAAAAATTGGACACAACAACAGGTCGCTGGGTTCCTTGTGGTAAAACAAAGAACACTAAATTTAAAGTTGAAGGACTGAAAAAAGGCCAGACGTACCAATTCCGTGTAAAAGCTGTTAACAGAGAAGGCTCCTCTGAACCTCTACAAACAGACAAAGGAATTCTTGCCAAAAATCCTTATGGTTAGTCTTTTTTGTGAAAAGTACATTAGGAATCTAAATAAACAGGAACTATAAATACATGTAGTTTCTAAAATTATGACAAGACTTTTATTATAAAATCATATTAATAACTATATTTTATTTTATATTGTTAATGAAACTATGATTACAATTGTTAAGCTTAAAAGCTGAAAGAAAATTGTTTTATTGTTTTGCGAGCGACAATTGTAGCAGTTTAATTTTTAAGGCTGGTTCATACTTATGTAAAACGTTCTTTGGACAAAGTGCAAAGGACGTTTTTACATACGTTTATACGCTGTATTTGTCATTTGGACTTTGTCCAAAGGAAGTATAAGTATGAACTAGCCTTAAGCTGCACTGTTGATTTCCCCAACTGCCTTTCAGACACCCTTTTTGGACTCAAAAATCGCAAGGGTTGAAAAACTTAAATAGTTTTTGTAATTTAAAAATTTTGAATGGGAAAAACTTTAGCTGTTTAAAAAGAACTTAAAAGGTCTAAAATATAAATGCGGTTTTGTAATTGATGTTTGAATTGTACAAACAAACAAGGAGTCGAAAAGGTTTATGTTGGAGCAAAGTTCACTTACCAATAATGCATATTAAATGACAACAAAAACAAACACACACACTAATCAAAATATTATTTTTTTGGGTTTTAAATTCTTTTATTTCTTTTATTCTTTCCTCTTGCCATAAATTTCTAATAATAGGCACCTTGCACTGGAACTTGGTTTATACATGAAATATGCAATAAACATAGCGAGTCACGATAATAAATAATTACCGTATCTCCTACTTATCTTTTGTAGAATGCAGATCAACCCTCGAAAGCGCGCGAAATTTCGATCGGTTGATCTGCAAACTACAAAAGATAAGTAGGAGATGCGGTAATTATCCATTATGGTGAGACACTTATGTATATTACATACTTCATATATAAACAGAGTTCCAGTGCAAGGTGCCTATATTTAGGGTATCTGACTTAATTTCGGCCACTAATTTAGGGTGTTAGAAAATTGGCTTATTTTTAAAACAAAAAAGAACTATCACAAAAGTAACTGGAATAATTTTGAATAAAGTGTTTTTACAAAAGTTTTTATTTTTGTTATTCTGCCTTTTCATACAAAAATTAAATTTTTTGTGATTTTATAAATTTTTGCTTTGTGTTTAAACTGCATCAAATTTAGAACAAAGCACTATATAACCTTAAAATATCTTCTATTTAAGGCTCAAAGTTGTTAATTTTCATGTTTTGATATTTTCTTCAAAATCACTTTGCAATGCGTTTAACTAACTGCGCATTTTAAGATTCCGTTAATTTCGGCCACCATAAAATTTAGGTGAAAGAACCTGCTGTTTTTGCTGTTTTTAAATATCATCGTACTACCGTATTTATAAAGAATTTTTTGCTCGTTTGACTTTTTTTTTGACGTTTTTTAAGCCAAAAATAAAAATTCAACAAAAAATACCGATTATTAAAACTATTGTTTTTCAGATTTTGACATAGTTATTTAAAGTCTTGCTAATAACGATTAAAGTTTGTAAACAGGAAAAAATTAAGTTATATGTACCAAGAACAGCACCTAAGGATAAATTTTCAACCTTTAAAAATTTTTATTGTTCATTTTGGCAATAGTTATAGCCAGTTTTTTCCAGGTGGCCGAAGTTAATGGCTAGCGCCTTAATTTCGGCCACTATAAAAAACAACTTTAAACCTCCACTGATCTTTAAGTGTAACAAAAATTTTAAAATTTTGCACTGGAATTACAAAAATAGCTATCGTTTGATTTTTAGACCAAATTTTGGGTCGATTGGAAAAATCAGAAAAAACTTATTCAAAAAATAAAAATAAAAAAAGGTGGCCGAAATTAAGTCAGTTACCTTATTTGAAAAATAATTTAGACGAACCGGGTAAACCGGGCGCACCCAAACCCACCGACTGGGACGTGGACCGCTGCGACTTGGAATGGGATCCGCCGGATTCCGACGGCGGCGCCCCGATCACCGGTTACGTCATCGAGAAGAAATCTAAACACGGGCGCGAATGGCAGCCCGCGGCTGAAATTAAGGTCCGGGGCCTATTTCATAAAGACTTTTTTAAATTTTTATTTTACAAATCTCCGCCTATTTTTTGTAAAATAAACGATAAAGGTTTTTCGACTTGTAATCCAGGGGGAGCATCTCCGCGCACTACTCTGTGCTGATTGGTTGTAGCCACGTCATTTTATCTCCGCTGACCGATCAATAGACACCTTGCACTGAAACGCAGTTTATACATGAAGTATGCAATATACATAAGTGTCACCATAATGGATAATTACCGTACTCCGCACTGATACCCTTTTCTGTAGTATACGCAGACTGAGGCGATAGAAAAGCGCGCGGAGAAATTTCGATCGATTGATCTGGATATGACTAAAAGCAAAGTAGGAGATACAGTATTTTCGCGCGCTTTCTATCGGTTGATCTGCATACTACGAAAAGATAAGTAGGAGATACGGTATTTTCGCGCGCTTTCTATCGGTTGATCTGCATACTACGAAAAGATAAGTAGGAGTACGGTAAATATCCATTATGGTTACACTTATGTATATTGCATACTTCATGTATAAACTGCGTTTCAGTGCAAGGTGCCTATATTTGACGTGTCGTGTATCCTCTATCATATAATTTACAAAAAATAGACAGAGACTTGTAAAATGAAAAATTACAAACGTCTTTATGAAATAGGCCCCTAGTTTACTATTTGTCTAATTATTTAAAAAGATTAAAGACAAATTCTATTAGGGTGAGAACAGCAGGGTAGTAAAGTAACCACTCCTTCTTCGAGTAAATATCACCTGCAGAAAAACACCTGACGCAACTTAATAATAATTGGTTATATCATCCCTGCCAACTTTTTTTATTTTTTTTATTCTCGCACGTTTATTCTTTTTTTCTTCCTGATGGCGAGCGGTTACGCCCTTAATTTTAGCCCAAAGGATTTTAACTTTAAAAACATTGCTAAAAATATAAAATCTTAGTTTCATGTCGGTGAGTCAAAACTTAAGGAATAAAAGTAAACTCACTGTAACTCATTATATTCCCTATACTTTCCATTTGTTTCAATACACACTGAGTCACAGCCAAAGGAATTTTATAATGACCGTTAGAAATTTTGCCGTAGCAATATATATTTAATTTAGAACATTGTATGAAATAGAATAGAATAGAATTATTTTATTGCACAGGTTAAAATATTAACACTTAATTGCAACATAAAATTTCACTACACTCACAATCAAAAGTTTTCCGAAAACAAATTGAATGAATGTATCATTTGACGTACTCACGATTTAGGGCAACGTTACAAACGGCAGGGTGACCGGCCTGAAAGAAAACGAAGAGTATCAATTTAGAGTGCGAGCTGTGAATAAAGCCGGTCCAGGTGAACCCAGCGATGCATCCCCGAAAGTCATTGCAAAAGCTAGATTTTGTAAGTTTGTATTATCCCGGTAAGGACGGAGTGCCTGAATTAGGAAAAACGGTTTTTACCTGACTCCTACCTGCCTCCATTAGAAATTTTGCTGCCTCCTGCTCCTACTGCCTCATAACTGCCTTTTACCTGCCTCCGAGGCAGTTTTAGCTGCCTCCTAACCTGTATATGCTTCAACATAGAAGGCAGGGTCATCTGCCTCCTACCTGCCTCCGAGGCAGTTTTACCTGCCTCCACCCTGCCTCCTATCTAACTCCTACCTTCCTCCACCTTGCCTCCTACCTGCCTTCGAGGCAGTTTGCCTCCTACCTGCCTCCTAACCTGTATATGCTTCAACATAGAAGGCAGGGCAACCTGCCTCCTACCTGCCTCCGAGGCAGTTTTACCTGCCTCCTACCTGTCTCCACCCTGCCTCCATGCTGCTTTCAAGTCAGTTTTACCCGCCTCCAACCTGCCTCCAGTCTTCTGAAGGCAGGTTCAAAAGCCGTCTTTACCGGGTTATATGAGTTATTGATTTACTAAAAATATTTTAATTTAAACTTTTCAAGTTTAAATAATGAGCAACCTTTAAGAGAGTACCTTGGGAACTTTACAATATAACATCTAATTTCGATGTTTCATTGTGTTTAACAGTTATATTTTTAAAATATTAAATTTTTTGCAACACAATGAAACATCGAAATTAGATGTTATATTGTAAAGTTCCCAAGGTACTCTCTTAAAGGTTGCTCATTATTTAAACTTGAAAAGTTTAAATTAAAATATTTTTAGTAAATCAATAACTCATATAACCTGGTTTAACAGTTATATTTTTAAAATATGAAATTTTTTGCAACTGTAAAAAATCTTGCAGTTTTTTATTAAAAAATGGTGCAATTTTTTAAAATAAATTTTTATTTTAAATATCAGACAATGTAACTGATCGCTTTAAAAGCAGAATATCGTTAAATAAAAAAAAGTTTGTTTTCATGGAAAAATTACTTTTTGAATTGATCATATTTCAGTGAAACCGCACATCAATCGTGATGCCATGAAAAATATCACTGTAAAAGCTGGACAACATTTTGAGTTTGATGTTCCGGTACGAGGCGAACCGCCTCCAGAATTGGTCTGGACTTTTAAGGAAAAAGTTTTAGCAACTGATATTAATGTTAAGGTAAATTTACGTTATTACACTTTTAAAATACATTATTAATGCATAATTCATATTAAATTCGTTGCGCTATGTTTATAACAGTTTAATAATGGTTTACATGTCATTTTTTAGGTTTTTGTTGAGGACTATCACACCGTTTTTTCAGTAAAAGGTCTTCAGCGGAAAGATGGTGGTAAATACACACTCACTGCAACCAACAGTAGCGGCAAAGATGAGCACGCCGTTGAAGTTACGGTTCTGGGCAAACCCACAGCACCTAAAGGACCTATTAAGGTAAGAAATTTAATGCAAAATAAAGGCTGGTTCATAATTGTGACAAAACGTCCTTTGGACAAAGTTCAAAGAATAATTTTAGAAAAGTCAAATCGTCCTTTGGACAAGCCAAAACGTCTTTTGGACTTTTTCTTTTGGACGAAATATGAATGCTACTTGAAATTTGTCCCTTGGACAAAGTCTAAAGGACAAAGTCTAAAAGGAAAAGTCCAAAAGACAAAAAGTAGGAACACGTTGTCCTTTGGACAAAATCCAAAAGACAAAGTCCAAAGGATGTTTTGACGCTGTTTTTATTTTTTGGACTTTGTCCAAAGGACGTTTAAATGTCCAAAGAACGTTTTGTCATAAGTATGACCCAGCCTTAAGTAACTATCCTTAAATATTTTCCTGAAATATTTCTGTACCAATGTGTTTAATTTTACAACCTAATATGTTCACTATCGACCTTAGTGAAAAATATATGCTGTCTGCAAAAGATTAGGAATTATTGGGAATTAAAATTAATATTTTGTTTTACATATCTGCGAGTGACCATCTTGAGGTGCTATACAAATATTTTTTTTTGCAAAATGTTTATTATTTCCATTTTCTTTTTTTTTAACTATATTTAAAAGTGTGACGTCCAGAAATTTGAGGCCGAATAAATCGATTTTTTGTAAGAAAGAATGCGAAACAATTTGTTATTTTAAGCTTTTGACTGAAAAATGAGTAATACAGGACTTGAACCTGTAATTTTCAGCCTCAATACCCCATTGACTGACGTGCTGCGTTACACCATCGCCTGACAGTGTTACATTACAACTCAACATAACTCATTACATTTCATTACATTGTATTTATAAGGCGTTATATTTCTGAAACATTAACACAACAGGAGTTGTGACAAAAGGTTGTTTAAAGGTAAGCGACGTTTATGAAGATCACATGACTCTGGAATGGGAACCCCCGGAAGATGATGGCGGTGTTCCAGTGGACCACTACGAACTGGAAAAGATGGACGCTTCCACTGGGCGCTGGGTCCCGTGCGGTCGCTCCAGCGGTACCAAATTTACCGCACAGAACCTCCAACCCGGTCACCAGTACCAGTTCAGGGTGAAGGCTGTCAACAAAGAAGGAGAATCTGAACCATTGCAGACAGAAAAGGCTGTTTTGGCTAAAAACCCATATGGTAAATTCTTTTTTTATAATAATTATAATCAGTATCAAGAATACGTGAAAATTAATTAATTATTAATAAATTTTCATGTATTCTTCTCAGTATATAATAATTGTTAAATTTAGTAAATTAATTAAATATAAGTCTTTTACTAAAAATTGTTATTTTAGTAAGTATCAATTTATTTTAGATCCTCCTGGAAAGTGTGATAAACCTGATCTTATTGATTGGGACAAAGATCATGTTGATCTCGAATGGAAACCTCCAGAAAATGACGGAGGAGCTCCAATAGAAAAGTATGTCTGCGTTGTATTATTCTTGTAAAAAAATTTTTAGAAAATTTTGTATTGTGCAATTCGTCTAGGTTACCGACCACTTTTGGTTCTTAATATGTTTTTTTTAAATCTAGGTATATTATTGAAAAGAAAGATAAACATGGACGTTGGGAGCCAGCTATTACAGTTCCAGCGGACAAAACCACGGCCACTGTTCCTGATTTGAATGAAGGGGAAGAGTACCAGTTCCGCGTCATTCCTGTCAACAAAGCCGGTCCTGGCGAGCCTTCAGATCCATCGGACCGCGTAATAGCTAAACCGAGATTCCGTAAGTTACAATTATTTATTTTTTTTTGTTTAGATGCAACAATATTTTTTAAATATCATAACTAATGAATATATATTTTCTTTTTCTGCAATAAACAAATATCTTCTTGATTGATTACAGGCTGAAATATGGTCAAAAAATTGCTGAAGCTTTTGGTACTATTTGTTTTTTGGTTTTCAATAAGACACCAATGTGTGTGAAGATTGTCCGATTGCCATCTTAACACAAGATTGTCAGAACACATTGGTGTCTCATTGAAAACCGGAAAACAAATAGTACCAAAAGCTTCAGCAATTTTTGACCATATTTTAGCCTATAACAAATATGTTGTTTAATTACATTGAAAAATTTTAGTGGCACCAAAGATCAACAGAAAAGATATACCTCAGACCACAGTGAAAGTGGGTCAGCCTATCAAATTGAACATTAACATTTCCGGTGAACCTCCTCCAGAAGTTACCATTTTCTTCAAGGGTGAACCAATCAAATCGGACCTGAAAGTGGGCATTGAAAATCTTGATTACCTTACTAAGTTCATCATCGACAAAGCCACTAGGAAACAAAGTGGGAAATATAGTATTATTGCCAAAAATAGCTCAGGACAAGATGAAGCCGATCTGGATTTAACTGTTCTTGGTAATTATTATTTTATTTTTATTTTGATATATATGTTACTTAAGTGACATAGACTTTGAACTTTGGACATTCCTCTAACTTTTGTCAAAATTTTTTTACATAAATTTTTAAACATTTCCCACCACTTTTGTTTACATTTGTGTATTACGTGTTGATAGTGTTTTATAACAATTATATTCATGGATTATATTCTTAAAAATTAGTGATAAAGTATAGTTTTTTGTTTTTCCCAATATTCTGTTTTTATATTAATACGCTTTTGTATATTTAACTAAAAAGTTAAAGTATGAACTTATGTTTTTGCTAATTAAATGTCCTTTATGGCAATTGGCATTTAGTTGAGCACTTGCCTGAAAGATTTTTGAACAAAAATGATGTTATTTATGTGTATTCAGGGAAACCTACAGCACCCAAAGGGCCACTGGAGGTTTCAGATGTGCACGAAGACCACATGCAATTGGACTGGAACCCTCCAGATGACGATGGAGGAACCCCGATTGACCATTATGAAATTGAAAAACTGGACACTGCATCCGGTCTATGGGTGCCTTGTGGTCGCTCTAAAGATAATAAGTAAGTTATGTTTTGCAGTAAATATATTCATCTCCGGATTTTTACTTTAAAGTTTTTACTAAAAAATGGTTTTAACTGATGATTAATTCTTAAATCGATACTTACAGTCATTGAAATTAGTTTTATAATTATGAAGTATTTGTAGCGTCTACATAAACAAAAGTAAGTTTATGAATCAGGCTAATGTTTCTTTTTTCTATTTTTTACTGATGTTATTCAGATTTACTGCTGAAAATCTACAAAAAGGAAAGCACTACAAATTCCGCGTTAAAGCCGTAAATGCTGAGGGAGATTCAGAACCATTAGAGACAGAAGAAGCGACATTGGCCAAGAATCCATTTGGTAATCAATTTAAATATCGCGAAAAATTTTTTAGCATGCTATTTTTTTAGCATGCTATTAACTTAAATAATATTTTGTGTATTAAAGTTAAAACTTGCAGGCTGAGATTAAGGGCTGAACTGCTCTTTGCCAGGAAGAAACAAACAATAAACCCGTGAGCCAGAAGAATTAAAAAAAGTTTTCAGCTGTTATGTAATCAATTATTATTTAGTTGCGTCATGTGTTTCTCTGCACGTGATATTTTCTCAAAAAACGAGTGGTTACTTTACCACTGATCTTTTTTCACCCTGATAGAACTTATCTTTAGTCAATTTAACAATTTTTTTTTAATCTGCTAATTAAACTTAATTTGAACATATTAATTTGCCTAAGTTTTAGGAGTTACTGCTAAAAAATTATTCATTATATAACAGTGTTTATTTATAGATAAGGCTGATAAACCAGGTAAGCCTAACATTGATGACTGGGATAAAGATCATGTTGATATCAGTTGGGTACCACCAGCAAATGACGGAGGAGCTCCTATTGAAAAATACATTGTTGAGAAAAGAACAAAAAAAAAATAAATAATTGTAACTTACGAAATCTCGGTTTAGCTATTACGCGGTCCGATGGATCTGAAGGCTCGCCAGGACCGGCTTTGTTGACAGGAATGACGCGGAAGTGGTACTCTTCCCCCTTCATTCAAATCAGGAACAGTGGCCGTGGTTTTGTCCGCTGGAACTGTAATAGCTAACTACAACATCATGTTTATCTTTCTTTTCAATAATATACCTAGATTTAAAAAAACATATTAAACCAAAAGTGGTGGGTAACCTAAAAACGAATACAGCAATACAAAATTTTCTAAAAAATTTTTTACAAGAATAATACAACGCAGACATATTTCTATTGGAGCTCCTCCGTATTTTCTGGAGGTTTTAGTTCGAGATCAACATGATCTTTGTCCCAATACAATAATTAGGGTTTATCACACTTTCCAGGAGGATCTAAAATAAATTGATACTTACTAAAATAACAATTTTTAGTGAAGACTTATATTTAATTAATTTACTAAATTTAACAATTATTATACTAGAGAGAATACATGAAAATTTATTAATAATAATTAATTTTCACGTTTATCTTAATACTGATTATAATTATTATAAAAAAAATTTACCATATGGGTTTTTAGCCAAAACTAGGCCTGTTGTATCCGATGGTTCGATTTCTCTCCTTCTTTGTTGACAGCCTTCACCCTGAACTGGTACTAGGTAACAGGGTTGAGGTTCTGTGAGTTAAATTTGGTACCGCTGGAGCGACCGCACGGGACGCCCCGCGAAAGCCTAACTTTTCCAGTTCGTAGTGGTTCACTGGAAACACCGCCATCATTCCCGGGGGTTTCCGTCCAGATATGTGATCTTCATAAACGTCGCTTACCTTTAAACAACCTTTGTCACAACTACCTGTTGTGTTAATGTTTAAAAAAAAATAACGCCTTATCAATACAATGTAATGAAATGTAATGGTATGTTGAATTGTAATGTAACACTGTATTAAGCAATAGTATTAAGCGCACACGCAATGGGGTATAAGAGCTGAAAATTACGGTTTAGAGTCCTATCCTACTCATTTTTCAGTCAAAAGCTTAAAATAACAAATTGTTTCGCATTCATTCTAACAAACAATCGATTTATTCCCCCTCACACTACTGGACGACACACTTTTAAATCTAGATAAAAAAAAAGAAAATGGAAATAATAAACATTTTGCAAAAAAAAATATTTGTATAGCACCTCAAGATGGTCACTCGCAGATATGTAAAACAAAATATTAATTTTAATTCCCAATAATTCCTAATTGTGCAACGGCATCTGTTCACTAAGGTCGATAGTGAACATATTAGGTTGTGAGATTAAACACCTTGGTACAGAAATATTTCAGGAAAATATTTTAAGGATCATTACTTAAGATTCGGTCATACTTATAAGCAAAACGTTCTTTGGACATTTAAACGTCCTTTGGACAAAGTCCAAAAAATAAAAACAGCGTCAAAATTTCCCTTTGGACTTTGTCTTTTGGATTTTGTCCAAAGGACAACGTGTTCCTACTTTTTGTCTTTTGGACTTTTTCTCTTTTAGACTTTTGTCCTTTAAGACCTATGTCCGAGGGACGAAAAACGGGGGGGGTTCATATTTCGTCCAAAAGAAGAAGTCCGAAAGACGTTTTGGCTTGTCCGAAGGGACAATTTAGGCTTTTCTAAAATTATTCTTTGAACTTCGTCAAAAGAACGTTTTGTTTTAACCAGGGTCCTTTTTTTATTTTGCATTAATTTTCTTACCTTAATAAGTCCTTTTGGTGCTGTGGTTTTGCCCAGAACCGTAACTTTAGAACAGACGTGCTCCATCTTTGCCGCTACTGTTGGTTGCAGTGAGTGTGTATTTTACCACGATACTTTCCGCTGAAGGACCTTTTGCTGAAAAAACAATCTGATAGTCCTCAACAAAAACCTAAAAAATTAACATGTGTAAATCATTTCTAAACTGTTATAAACATAGCACAACGAATTTAATATGAATTATGCATTAATAATGTACTTTAAAAGTGTAATAATTTAAATTTACCTTAACATTAATATCAGTTGTAAAAATTTTTCCTTGAAAGTCCAGACCAATTCTGGAGGCGGTTCGCCTCGTACCCGGAACATCATTTCAAAATGTTGTCCCACTTTTACAGTGATATTTTTCATGGCATCACGATTGATGTGCGCTTTTACTGAAATATTATTAAGGAAAATAGTAATTTTTCTATGAAAAACAAACTTTTTTTATTTAACGATATTCTGCTTTTTAAGACGATCGTTTACATTGTCTGATATTTAAAATAAAAATTTATTTTTAAAAAATTGCACCATTTTTTTAATAAAAACCTGCCAAGTTTTTTTACAGTTGCAAAAAATTTCATATTTTTAAAAATTGCTTAACTTTTAAACCAGGTTATATGAGTTATTGATTTACTAAAAATATTTTAATTTAAACTTTTCAAGTTTAAATAATGAGCAACCTTTAAGAAATTACCTGGGAACTTTACAATATAACATCTAATTTCGATGTTTCATTGTGTTGCAAAAAATTTCATATTTTAAAAAATATAACTGTTAAACACAATTGAACATCAAAATTAGATGTTATATTGTAAAGTTCCCAAAATTCTCTCTTTAAAGGTTTATTCATTATTTTAAACTTAAAAAGTTTAAATTAAAATATTTTTAGTAAATCAATCGCTCATATAACCCGGGTAAAGACGGCTTTTAAACCTGGGTTTAGAAGACTGGAGGCAGGTTGGAGGCGGGTAGGACACCGACTTGAAAGCAGCATGAGAAGTGAGAGAGCACACAGGTAGGAGGCAGGTAGAGCTCCCCTCGGAGGCAGGTAGGAGGCAGGTTGCCCTGCCTCCTATGTTGAAGCGTGGGCGGGTTAGGAGGCAGGTCGGGGGCAAGCTGCGTGGAGGGCAGGTAGAAGGCAAGGTGGAGGAAGGTAGGAGTTAGATCGGAGGCAGGGTGGGAGGCAGGTAAAACTGCCTGGGAGGCAGGTAGTAGGCAGATGGCCCTTCCTTCTATGTTGGAGCATACAGGTTAGGAGGCAGCTAAACTCCCTCGGAGGCAGGCTAAAAAAACCCACAGTTTTGTGGCAGTAGGAGCAGGGGGCAGCAAAGCGGCGAGGGGAAAATGGCAGGTAGGAGGCAGGTAGAAACCATTTTATCTGATTCAGGCACTCCCGTCCCTTACGGAAATAGTGCAAACTTACAAAATCTAGCTTTTGCAATAACTTTCGGGGATGCATCGCTGGGTTTTCCTGGACCGGCTTTACTCACAGCTCGCACTCTAAATTGATACTCTTTCGTTTTCTCTTCAGGCCGGTCACCCTTCCTTTTTTAACGTTGCCCTAAATCGTGAGTACGTCAAATGATACATTCATTCAATTTGTTTTCGGAAAACTTTTGATTGTGAGTGTAGTGAAATTTTATGTTGCAATTAAGTGTTAATATTTTAACCTGTGCAATAAAATAATTCTATTTTATTCTATTTCATACAATGTTCTAAATTAAATATATATTGCTACGGCAAAATTTCTAACGGTCATTATAAAATTCCTGTGGCTGTGACTCAGTGTGTATTGAAACAAATGGAAAGTATAGGGAATATAATGAGTTACAGTGAGTTTACTTTTATTCCTTAAGTTTTGACTCACCGACATGAAACTAAGATTTTATATTTTTAGCAATGTTTTTAAATTAAACAATTATAGTTAAAATCTTTCAGGCTAAAATTAAGGGTGTAACCGCTCGCCATCAGGAAGAAAAAAAGAATAAACGTGCGAGAATAAAAACAATAAAAAAAAGTTGGCAGGGATGATGTAACCAATTATTATTAAGTTGCGTCAGGTGTTTTTCTGCAGGTGATATTTACTCGAAAAACGAGAAGTTACTTTACTACCCTGCTGTTCTCACCCTGATAGAATTCGTCTTTAATATATTTTTAAATAATTAGACAAATAGTAAACCAGGGGCCTATTTCATAAAGACGTTTGTAAATTTTCATTTTACAAGTCTCCGTCTATTTTTTGTAAATTATTTGATAGAAGAAACACGACACGTCAAATATAGGCACCTTGCACTGAAACGCAGTTTATACATGAAGTATGCAATATACATAAGTGTAACCATAATGGATATTTACCGTACTCCTACTTATCTTTTCGTAGTATGCAGATCAACCGATAGAAAGCGCGCGAAAATACCGTATCTCCTACTTATCTTTTCGTCGTATCCAGTAGACAGTAGAAGCACACAAAATACTGTATCTCCTACTTATCTTTTAGTCATATCCAGATCAATCGATCGAAGTCTCGCGCGCTTTCTATCGCCTAAGTATGCCGTATTTTCTAAAAGGGTAATAAGTCATAATTGTAATATGATAGCATTATGTATATCATATTCACGTATAAACTGCGTTTTCGTGCAAGGTGTCTATTGATCGGTCAGCGGAGATGAAATGACGTGGCTACAACCAATCAGAAGAGTAGTGCGCGGAGATGCTCCCCCTGTATTAAAAGTCTAAAAACATTTATCGTTTATTTTACAAAAAATAGTCGGAGATTCGTAAATATAAAAATTTAAAAAAATCTTTATTAAATAGGCCCCGGACCTTAATTTCAGCCGCGGGCTGCCATTCGCGCCCGTGTTTAGATTTCTTCTCGATGACGTAACCGGTGATCGGGGCGCCGCCGCCGGAATTTGGCGGATCCGATTCCAAGTCGCAGCGGTCGACGTCCCAGTCGGTGGGTTTGGGTGCGCCCGGTTTACCCGGTTCGTCTAAATTATTTTTCAAATAAGGTAACTGACTTAATTTCGGCCACCTTTTTTTATTTTTATTTTTTGAATAAGTTTTTTCTGGTTTTTCAAATCGACCCAAAATTTGGTCTAAAAATCAAACGATAGCTATTTTTGTAATTCCAGTGCAAAATTTTAAAATTTTTGTTATACTTAAAGATCAGTGGAGGTTTAAAGTTGTTTTTTATAATGGCCGAAATTAGGGCGCGAGCCATTAACTTCGGCCAACTGGAAAAAACTGGCTATAACTATTGCCAAAACGAACAATAAAATTTTTTAAAGGTTGCATATCTATCCTTAGGTATTGTTCTTGGTACATATAACTTAATTTTTTCTCGTTTGCACACTTTAACAGTTATTAGCAACACTTTAAATAATTATGTTAAAACCTGAAAAAAACAAGTTATAATAACTTGTATTTTTTGTTGAATTTTTATTTTTGGCTTAAAGAACGACAAAAAAAGTCAAACGAGCAAAAAATTCTTTATAAATACGGTAGTACGATGATATTTAAAAACAGCAAAAAACAACAGATTCTTTCACCTGAATTTCAAGGGGACCGAAATTAACGGAATCTTAAAATGCGAAGTTAATTAAACGCATCGCAAAGTGATTTTGAAGAAAATATTAAAACCTAAAAATTAACAATTTTGAGCCTTAAATAGAAGATATTTTAAGATTATTCAGTGCTTTGTTTTAAATTTGATGCAGTTTAAACACAAATGAAATATTAAGAAAATCACAAAAAATTCACTTTTTGTATGAAAAGGCAGAATAACAAAAATAAAAACTTTTGTAAAAACACTTTATTCAAAATTATTCCAGTTACTTTTGTGATAGTTCTTTTTTTGTTTTAAAAATAAGCCAATTTTCTTACACCCTGAAATTAGTGGCCGAAATTAAGTCAGATACCCTAAATATAAGTACTTTCTGGAACTCTGTTTATATATGAAGTATGTAATATACATAAGTGTCTACCATAATGGATAATTACTGTATCTGCTACTTATCTTTTGTAGTTTGCAGATCAACCTATCGAAATTTCGCGCGCTTTCGAGGGTTGATCTGCATTCTACAAAAGATAAGTAGGAGATACGGTAATTATTTATTATTGTGACTCGCTATGTTTATTGCATATTTCATGTATAAACCAAGTTCCAGTGCAAGGTGCCTATTATTAGAAATTTATGGCAAGAGGAAATAATAAAAGAAATAAAAGAATTGAAAACCCGAAAAAATAATATTTTGATTAGTGTGTGTGTGTTTGTTTTTGTTGTCATTTAATATGCATTATTGGTAAGTGAACTTTGCTCCAACATAAACCTTTTCGAACTCCTTGTTTGTTTGTACAATTCAAACATCAATTACAAAAACGTACACAATTAGACGTAACTGAACGAAGTAATAATGACAACTAATGTATTGCTTGAAATGACCGATACAGGAGTTAAATCTATAATCTCTAACCTCAATACCTTATTAAAGTTCTACGTTGCACCATCACCCGCTGACTTTACTTAACAATTAAAATATATAAGCCGTGGTATTTGTGAAACATCAACACAACTGATATAGAACGAACATTATAAAAACATATTATATCCAGTAATCCAGTACATCAATTTGGACAAGAACTAACGCACGTCTTATCCAGTAAGTCCTGAGGTAATCCGGTTAACCGCCCCGTCTGCGGAGCTGTTGGAGGCGACGTTCCGCGTCCGCCGGTATCAACTCTGCCAGTCTATAGGAGTTGGGTAGTTGGAACTCGGAGGCCAAGGCGCTCAGACTGCTCTCAAGCTCCATCTTGGGTCGGGACCAGTTGGACAGGACCTCCGTCACACCCAGCCGCTCTTCCAGACTCAGAATGGTGTAGAGAGTCTGGTTCTTATCACAGCCACTGAAATACAAGCCTTTTTGCATTTAAACAGTCTTACGCACGAACACACGGCCGAACTATCTGTAATTATTTCCACCTTTTTTTTTATTACAGGAATTATTACTGACGAAAACTAAAGACGAAAATTATTACTGACGAAAACATTAAGTGATTATGTCGCCAACATCATTTATTTAATATAAAGGAAAAAATAAAGAGGGACGCCCTTTTATTTTTATTCACTTTCATTCATTTTTGTACCTCCCGGTATTCACGTGACCCTTGGCTGTGCAGGCGGGTTTACACGCGGGTTGACGTATGCAGGTTTAGCTGCCTTAAATTAAAAATTTTATTTCGTGTGGTCTTTGGTAAAGTGGAACGAGTGACCCCTACTTAAAAAATTTTGTCCAACGCCTGTATCAAACCGGAACTTTAAATCTATAAAATATCGGTATTAAAAAAACCGGCGCGCGGCCACGCCGGTTTCTACAATACGTCTATATATTATCTAGCAAAAATTGTATGTACTTACTTTAACACCGTATCTATATTTAATGAATGACCCCAATATTCATCGTTCTTCTGTTCCGTTGAAATAACATTGTCATAAAACCTTTGAGCGAACTAAATCAATTTTCGCGTGTTTTATTTAAAATCATTACTTAATTAACAAAAAATATAATATAAAAGTGATAAATTTAAATTATTAAATAAACTTTTTATAAATTATTAAATAAAATATCAGACATTTGCACTGCCCCCCCCCGGGGTTAAAACGGGGGGAACAAAAGGGGGGGGGCACGGGGGGCAATTCCAAAACGGGGGGGGGCACGGGGGGCAACTTTTTTGAAACGGGGGGGGGGGGGGGCAATAAAAACGGGGGGGGCAAGCAGGGGGAAGAAAAAAAGAGAAAAAAGGAGAAAAAAAGAGAAAAAAAGGAAAAAAAGAAAAAAAAGGGAAAAGGGAAAAAAGGGACAAAAAAAAACGAAAATAAGGTAAAAATAGGTCTAAAATGGCTTAAAATACATTGAAAATGGCTAAAAACTGTAAAAAATTCGTGATGATGGCGTCATCATAGATCAAAAATAGCGTCATAATTTTAGGGTACTTTTTCATTTTTTGGCGGGGGCAATAAAACGGGGGGGGCAAATCCTCCAAAAAACGGGGTGCATTTCCAGACCGTGCACAGGTCTGAAATATAAACATCAATAAAACTTATAAATTCTAATAATTTAAATTTTATAATATGCGGACCGCAATTTTTTCCATAGTTTGACGCAAAAGTAATTAAAATAAGTTAAAAAAACCACTAACATTTTAGAAAAAAAATAATTGCTTTTGCAGATAATCTTATGAGAAATGTCTTTTCGTCTCAGAGGTCTCCTGAGTGGAGCAATACGTAACTGAACGAAGTAGATGGCACATACAACGTATTGCTCAATATGAATAATGATTTTTTTTATTCGGTAAACCAATTACACAACCCAGTTTAGTACCTCTATAGTTAGAGGGAACGAAAATAAAAAAAAATCAAGCTCACAGCAATTTTTGACTATCGCGAAATGACCACTTTTTAATATTTATAGTTGTTTTTAACTCATAAATTTGCAGCCTTCTACTTTTGAAAAAAGTGACTTCGCGAGATTTAAAAATAGCTGTGAGTATGATTTTTTTAAATGTCATTCCCTCCTACTATAAAGAAACTACAATTGGATTTTTTGTTTGGTTCACCGAAAAAAATCATTATTTGCATGATCTACATTTTATATTTTGTAAGCAACCGCAGTTGCCAGCAGCTAATTTACTACAGTCCTCATACGTCCACTTTGGATCAGTCCACAAAATCTTTTCTGTCTAAACACAGGCCGGGGGAGGAATCGTCCTATTTTTCTGCTCTATGTTTAGATCATTTTTCATGGTCAGTATTAAAAACATTTTTTTAAATAATTTTTTACCATAATTTCATTTAAACTTTTTTTATAGCGTTACATTTTGTAATAATTCAGAATTTCCTTTTCTAACAATAATAGAAAAAGTTATTGCTATTTTTTGAAAATTAGAATCTAATCGAAGAATATTCTATATTTGTATTTTATTTTTAAAATTACATAACATAAAAACAATGAAAATCTATCCTTTGAGAAACAATTTTGGAGCATCAGGGTCAGGGGGGCACGCCCTGTGCCGTCCTAATGGAAATGTTCGAACTTCGAGTGTTTTAACGTTAACCTATTGGGAATACTTTCGGATTCTTTCCTCTGTGAATCCGCAGAGGGTGTTTTGCGCCTGCACTGTGTTAAATTTCGCTCCGGCAAATCGCGGACGCCAAGTTAAACACAGTGCAGTACTGACACGGAATCTATTCTGCGGATTTGCAGCGGTTTTTGTAAGAAATAATCCCAAAGGGTTAATTGGTGTTTTGTTTATGATGCGGGCAATGGCGTAATTGAGGTGTATAATGGCCCCATATAATCTAAATTAATACAGTGTTTGGGCTAAACTCACTTAATTACAGTAGGACTCACCTTTATTGAGACTCATGAAAGTTAGAGTTAAATAACCAAATAGCTATGTTCAAACAATAAAAATATTTTTTTTATTCTTACGGTAAATATTTTTACTATTATTTCAAGGATTCCTTGACCAATTTTTAAAGTTGAAAACACGTGAAGAAAATAATCTTGGGATTTCATATGATTACAAGTCTATTATGCATTACAGCAGTCGAGCTTTTAGTCGCAATGGAAGAGCCACTATTGTACCGAAAGAGAGGAAGTAAATATTATGTTTCAATAAAGTAAAATAATTTTTAGATCAAATCCAATAAATTCCGTTCAAACAAATTGTTTTTTTTACTTGAATATTTATAAATTTTGTTAAGCGTATTGGTTGCGTGCGTGCAGTGATGGTTAGATCAAATTAGGCTTTATCAAACGCTGCGTCGCGAAAAACAGTTATGATAAACCATCTTAATTTTAGATAACTTTGCAGAATTTGAGAAAACCGTGTCATTCATTAGTAACCTAACGTTTTTTTTTAATTTACCATGAGCGTGTAAACTTATAGTGAACGTGCGACCATTTATGTCAAATGAGGTTATTTCCCATGTTTAGCGCCCAGATCGGCCAAAGGTACGGGTTCAGTAAAAAAGACGTGGAAAAAATCAATAAACTGTATAATTGCCCGTCCAGCCAAGGGGACGGGACGGGATTCGGGGATTCCGAAACCGTCCGGCCGAAATCCACCCCGAGCCCCGCTACGAAAATTTTGACTCGAAAATCAGGAGCCAAAATCCCCACGACCAGGGCGCCGCCTTGTGTGGACAAGAAAAACCGCTGGTGGTGCAATTTGCGGAGGAGGCAGTGTTCCTATAACACCAGCGTCCAGCAGAATTGCCCTAAAAGGTGCAACGCCTGCGGTCGCGCGCCGACGGGGGACAATTCCAGCGCAAGTAAATCTATTTATTTATTTCAATTTGTTTAATTTATCTATTTAGGGTAACTGGCTTAATTTCGGCCACGCCTTAATTTCGGCCACCAATTTAGGGTGTTAGAAAATTGGCTTATTTTTAAAACACAAAAGAACTATGTAGCACAAAAGTAACTGGACTAATGTTGAATAAAATGTTTTTACAAAAGTTTTTTATTTTTGTTATTCTACATTATTAACATTTTCATACAAAAAGTGATTTTTTTGTGATTTTCCTAATTTTTGCTTTGTGTTTAAACTGCATCAAATTTAGAACGAAGCAATATATAACCTTAAAATATCTTCTATTTAAGGCTCAAAGTTGTTAATTTTCATGTTTTGATATTTTCTTCAAAATCATTTTGCAATGCGTTTAACTAAGTGCGCATTTTAAGATTCCGTTAATTTCGGCCACCTGAAAATTTAGGTGAAAGAACCCACCGTTTTTTACTGTTTTTAAATATTATTGTACTACCGTATTTATAAAGAAATTTTTTAGCTTGTATGACTTTTTTGACGGATTTTTAAGCCAAAAATAAAAATTCAACAAAAAATACAAATTATTAAAACTTGTTTTTTTAAGGTTTTGACATAATTATTTAAAGTCTTGCTAATAACTATTAAAGTTCGCAAACGGGAAAAATTAAGTTATATGTACCAAGAACAATACCTAAGGGTAAATTTGCAACCTTTAGAAATTTTTATTGTTCCTTTAAGCTATAGTTATGGCCAGTTTTTTGTAGGTGGCCGAAATAAATGGCACGCGCCTTAATTTCGGCCACTTTAAAAAAAAGTTTAAACCTTCACTGATTTTTTAGTGTAACAGAAATATTCAAATTTTGCACTGGAATAACAAATATAGCTATTGTTTGATTTTTAGGCCAAATTTTGGCTTGATTGAAAAAACCAGAAAAAACTTATTCAAAAAAATAAAAAAAGGTGGCCGAAATTAAGTCAGTTACCCTACTATTGGGCATTCTTCAAGTATAACCCATTTAAGTGGTCACCGGAAAGAAAATACTGGATGGACTTCTTTAAACATGGACGAACTACATCTTTAAAACCGTTATTTTTCAAATAGAACCCATTAAATTAATATTATTTTTTTAATAAATTTTAGACAAAGTGATAAATTTAAAAAATTATCATGATAAAACTCATAAAGAACCTGAATCCCGGACTATAGGCCTTAGTTTTCCTGAGCAAACTTAGCAAAACTTGAAAATTAAACAAAACATTAATTTAGCTTGATTTTAAGGTTTTACTTAGGTTGCTTAGGAAAATTAAGGTCTAAAGTCCACGATAAATGTTATTTGTGAGTTTTATCACGATAATTCACTTGAAAAATAACAGTTTTAAACAATCCATCTTTCCGGTGACCACTTAAATGGGTTATACTTGAAGAATGCCTACTATTGTTCGTAAAAAATTCACGTTTTGTTCTTACAAACGAACAAAATGTTTACTCGTTTAAATTGAATAACGGAAAATTAGGGTGTCTTACTTGTAAGGTATATATGCTAGGATTCCTCACTTCAAGCGGATTTTAATTGTTGTTATTACTGTAAAAAATTGGAACGATGGAAATTGGAATGCACAGAAAGGTCTCAAAAAGATTTTGTAAGTAAAAGGAGGCGGGATAAAAACAGACGCAAAAATACTTTAAAATATCTCACCGGATAAAAACAAAAAAACATAAAATGGTAATTGTAATACACCAAAGAATAATGCCCCATAGAATAAACTAAATAATAATTAAAGAATTTATTATTAAAACGTACATCTGCTTCCAAATTTATCCCTTCGTTGTGTCGTTCATTTACTCATTCATTTAAAAAATATTGTTTTAATTTAAAATTAAACGTGTTTTTCTAATTTTTGACGGTAAAGTGTAGGAGTTAAATCGGAAAAAGACGTACACGTTTTATTAATGGATTCCTGAAATATTATTCAGTTTACTGTATTTTGCATTTAATTTTTGTATTTTGATTACTTTTTCATATTTTTTTGTTCAAAAATTGTTTTTCGTAAGAATTTTTCAGGTATGTTTTAAGGTCCGGTTTTATTTGCCTCGTTTTTACTAATATCATTTTACAAAATCATCTTCGAGACATTTAGATTTCCGTCATAATTCTTTATATGGATTTTGCATATCTACGATAAGACAGACAAAACTAAAATGTGCTATAATAAACAACTCAATAAAAAAGACGAACACAGAAAAACATTTATATGTTTTTTTTTATTTATCAACCAAAAAAATATCTATTTAATATCGAATGTAAAATTTTAATTTTTAGACTCATTTTTTTTATTTATAGAAAACAAACAAATTCATGTATTTATTTAACAGCCGGTTCAATGTATTTTTTAGACACATGTGCTGATGATGAAAACTTTGACTGCTCGAGACGACCTTGTTATTTTATATGGAAGAGATGTAGACAAACCTGCAATCGATGTCCAAATATTATCATTGGAAGATAATACTATAAAACAAAACATGGTTTATGAATAACTGCTTGATCCAAATGACAATGTGTTTAACTAATCGAAAATAGTTGGTTTTGTCTGCCCACTTGGTTCGGATTATTATTTTTTGCTATACTATGTATAGTAAATGTGTTCGTTATGATATTTTTATATAAAATTTATGTTTAATTAAATTAAATAGTAATAAAAAAGTTTAAATTATAATCCACTTTTCTATATTCATTTTGTACCGTTGATGCCAAAGAACATAGTCATAAATCTATTCATCAAATAAAACATTGTCTATATAAAAATAACTTGTGGCTTGATTACCTGAAAATGTATGAAATGATGTGAGGACCGATTAAAATTAAAGCGATTATTATACTTGTGGTGTAGTCTAAAAAATTCTATGTGGCTAATATTGTAAAAAATGAATGGGATCGTGCGAGCAAAAATATAAATATGGCATAAAAATTTAAAAAAAATAAGTGACTTTATATATTGCTTTGCTCCAGTACATTTACTGCGCTAACTAGGAAGCGCCGTAATTAGCTAAAAGTTTCATTATAAATCACTAAAGTTTACAATTGTAGTTCCACAATAAATGTCTTGAAGTCTTAAAAATCTGGTAACTGCGGTGCGGTTTTCTATAATAAGCTGTAGGTGAACCACGAGCCAAGCTTTTTATTTAAAAAAGGGCTTGAATTAAGGCTGGTTCATAGTTATGACAAAACGTCCTTTGGACAAAATCCAAACCACAAAAATTTTTTGGACTTATTCCAAAGGACAAAAACAGCGTCAAAACGTCCTTTGGACTTTTCATTTTGGACTTTGTCCTTTGGACTTTTCCTTTTGGACAACGTGTTCATACTTTTTGTTTTTTGGACCTTTTCCTTTCGATTTTGTGCTTTGAACTTGGTCCAAAGAACAAATTTCAAATAGCTTTCATACTTTGTCCAAAGAAAAAAGTCCAAAGGACGTTTTGGTTTTTATAAAATTGTCCTTTGGACTTTGTCCAAAGGACGTTTTGTCATAAGCATGAACCAGATTTTAGTCGTTTTAAACGGTGTTGGGTAAAATTCATCTTGACGACAGGTTAATTAATTTCATAAAAGTATTTTAAGATACATTGAAACATTAACTCGGTGAGAATTTAATATTGTGCTTTGATTGGCGTTAAAATTCAAATATGAAAGAACGAATTTTTCTTATTTGTTTTTAAAATTGCTTAAACATTAATGGTACATGTAAGAGCGCCATGGCGGATGGTGATAAGCCCTGTTGTCGTGATGCTTTAATCATGATTAAAGAATATAAACTGTAAATTCACTTATTATTCGTATTCTTCTTCTCATATTCTTCTATATTTATTAATATTATTTCCATATCTAATTGACTAAAAATTTTAAATGGATGCGTCAAAAATCTCGAAACAATAAGCCATAATTGCCTAAATTTAAATAAAATTAAGTTTATTTTTCTTTCATCTCATTAATAATGAAATTATGGTAGAATTATATGTGGCTGACCCTGAAAATAAGAATGCAGATATGGGGAGACCAATTAAAAGTGTGTGGTAATGACGTTTTTTTTTAAAACACAAATAAAAACGAAGAATTTTTTTAATTCCACCTTTTCACAAAATATACAAAAATTAACCAAATTTAGCCCTTAAAAAATTTGCATTTAGGTTACAAATTAAGTAATTTGATAAATAATTATTAAAATAAGTTTTTAATCTTTGTTATAAATCCGCTTTCGTGAAAAATTTTCAATGTTTTTGTTGTTAAATAGTCGATTTAATACTGGAAATATCGCGGTCAGCTAGATTTTATTTGTCTATAAGCTTTAAGGTCGCTTCATACTTACGACAAACCGTCCTTTGGACAAAGTCCAAAGGACAATTTTAGAAAAGCCAAAACGTCCTTTGGATTTTTGCTTTTGGACGAAGTATGAACGCTACTTGGAAGTTGTCCTTTGGACAAAATCCAAAGGACAAAATCCAAAGGGAAAAGTCCAAAGGACAAAAGTATAAATATGTTGTCCTTTGAATTTTGTCCTTTGGACTTTTCCCTTTGGACTTTTCCCTTTGGACAAAGTCCAAAGGACAAAAGTTCTTTGGACTTTGTCCAAAGGACAAAAGTCCTTTGGACTTGGTCCAAAGGACAAAAGTCCATTGGACTTTGTCCAAAGGACGTTTTTTCATAAGTATGAACCGACCTTTATGCCACAGTGCTAACGACAAAACCTGGAAGTGATACAGAAACATTAAATTGTAAATAATACACAAGTTAAAATTAGGAAATGTAGTTAAATTTGACAATAAAATTTATAACCATCCTCTTTAGAGTACTTACCATACTCAGACAATAAATATTTAAACTTATCTGTTTCAAAAGAATCAAGAATATTTTCGGCAAAGTTTTTTGCATTCTGTAAACAAAAATACATGTTCTTTTTATTCATAATATTAAACTGTTCAAAAAGAATGTATCTCGGCAACAAAAATATTAGCAACATAAGTCATTGTTCGGCTAAAACTTTAGTTTCTAAATTATTATTTTTAAAATTTAATTCAAAAAGGGG
>JASAMX010032211.1:0-16668 GCA_030248175.1 Microlaimidae sp. YZB2_3 | reverse complement strand
TAAAATCGATAAAAAGCATTTGTAAATGTTTTTTCAGGAATACTTGTGTACCATTACTACAAAATTTTTAATACTTTTTAATCGTGGAAATCAATTGAATATGTGCAGAATCCTTCATAAGAAACTTTTGCTTTACGACTTATTTTGGATAAAGAACGTTATTAATTGCTTAATATCGATTTGGTTGTTAATGTACTGTAAAATTTTTAGTGCATTTTGTTTACCAACTTAAATGTTTCTTATTGCAGATGTTTTTTTAATTCAGTCGGTTTAGAAAGTAAAGAGGAATTTAAGCTTCATTAGAACGCCGACCACCGGAAGCTAATTACCATGTAATTGATAGAGAGACTGAAACGCCATTAAATAGGAACTATCAAGAAAATAACACCTTGACTTCACTCGTGTTACGCCGTAATTAAATCGGTAGAAAACATTTCTTTAAAGTAATATAAAAATTGGTTTTATACGCTGCGTGGTTGTCAGGCTAGAGCGTTTTATGTAAGTTTTAATTAAATTTTAATCGTACCACTAAATATATTTGTATAAATTTTTTTAGTTTTAATTCCTGAAAAAATGTAATCTTTTTAATATGTTTTTGTCAGTCTTTTTATAATTTGATACAAAAAATTTAGGAAATTTTAAAATTTTTTACTTTGTCATAACTTGCTTTTCTTTTTTAATAGCTAACCTATTTTTTAATAGGTCATAATATTGTGTTTCTCCGAAAAACATTTAACTACAAATTATTTGAACACAATTTAAGGCTTGGAGAGCGCCCTAGTTTTTAGTACGCCCTGATAAGGGTGTGCCTGATTGGGTGCGTCAATTAGGGTCCACCTCATTAGGGCTTATTTTGGTGTTGCATAAGGCACACTCATTTTAAGGGGTACCCATATTAACATTTATTTTCTGTTTAGGTCAATTTTTTGACAAACACTGATCAAAAACTGGGTTTCATTTAACAAAAATTATATAATTAGTCATGGACTAATCTAGATTTTTGAAATTATTATAGTTGTAGCACTCAAATTCAGGCATCAAGTTCAGAAACGGAGCCCCAATTAAGGTTCTTCAAAGACCTAACTGGGGCCTTAAGTGTTGTCTAATAAATTTATACATAATATTTTCGTTTCTGTTAAAAAATTTTGACGACCCGGTCAACAATTTTTTTAATTCAGCCCGACCTGGCCCTAGTTGGTCCTGGCCCGCGGCCGCAAGTGTTCATCTTTATACTGTGTTATTATAAATAAAGTCGACCCGTTGGCCTTCGAGTATTAGACATTTAACACCTGACCGCCACCCGGGTCACCAAATAAAATTTAAAATCGGAAGACGCCATGGCCGGCCCAAAGTGACGCGCAGAATTAAGAAAACCCCAGTTTATTATCTTTATTGTCCCTGTTTGGGAGGTCCGCCCTAAATTTTTTGTAAGTTTTTTAATAATTTAAATAGTATATAATTTCATAGATTATATTGTGAAAACTTTTTTTTTAAACTGATTATTTTTTGTCAACTTAGGAAACACAAAAAGTCCTCAAAGGAGCGGTACGGAGTCAAACTTTTTGTTTCGATATTATGTTATTTTGTGAAAACCGCACGTCTGTCCCTAACAGCCCACAAGATTTTTTTCATCAAAATATTCCCAGTGGTTTAGAATATATGGCCTCCCGAAAATGGCGTTTTTTCGATAATTCTGTACTTAAAAAATAAGATTGCTTAATGGGTATAAAAATTTAACTTACAAAATATACAGTAAAAAAAGCGGCTATTTTTTACTTTAAATTAATACTTTGATTTTTAAGATTGGTGCAGTAGTTGTCGAGATATTGCGTTTCCCGTAAATAAACCCTCGATTTTTTCGCTAAAAACACGAAGTGTAGGAAAAAATGTTGGACTATAGTCCCAATTTTGGCGGTACATTTAACAACGAAAAACTTTTGTGTGGGAATACAACAGTAAAATATATTATATTTTTACGATTTTCTCTTTAAAAATTATCTAATAATGCATTCTCCACAACTTTATTAAACAGATAATTCCTCACACAAATATAAAAACAAAAAATGAAATCACTTAAAAACAAAAAGTTTTTAAACACCTTCCGTTTTTATCATTATAACTTCAAAAATAGCCAAGAAATTTTTTGTCATTCTTATATGTATTAAAAAAAACAACTTTAAGGCTATGCAAAACATATTTGATTTTGTGTTAATTTATTTTATAAATTTAACTTTTTGATAAAAAACTAATCGGGTCAAGTGAAAAAAGGTTAATTTGAACGGGAGACCCTTCTTCCCAAACACAAAACGGATTGGGCTAAATGAGGTATCATTGCAAAGCTTACAGTCTGGAGAATGTTGTTATAACCTTATAGTTCAGAGAGCATCATAAGGGGTTGAAATTAGTAAAAAATTAACATGGACATCTTTATGCTGGACAAAATATTTTCACCAAAGGAGGGAAAGACCTTTCTCCCCAACGACAAAATTAAGTGGGTTAACTGAGGTATCATTGTAAAGCTTACAGTCACGGGAATGGCATAGAAGGGTTGTATTTAAAAAACCGATTAGTAAATGAATGTAAAAAATGCGGGAAAAATTATTTGTCAGCCGTATGGCTGACACGGGCTACTTGTGAAATAAAAAAAAAACCAAAACAGATATTTTTTGTAAAAAAATTTGATTGTTTTTATCTTTCTTTGATGAAAAATAACAGCCCATAGTAAAAATTAAGGAGTGGCCGAATTTGAGTCATTTACCTTTTAAATTTATTTTTAAAAACATTTAGATTAAGTGTCCCCTCCTAATAACCGGAAAAATGTATGGGTTAATTTTGGAAAACGTGGCTGTATACTTAAAACAAAAATACGGCGAGGGCGTGTGGCAGGAGATAAAGTTCATTTCCGGAATCGAGCAGGACTCTTTCAATCAGTACGAAATTTTCTCAGAGGGCCTGGTCCACAAAGTTATCTGGGCCACCCAGGATGTTACAGGTATAAAATGTATTTATATGTTCTGATGGTTTTAATGCCTGAGTTTCCCACAATATTTGCTGCTATAGCCACTATTGTAGAAAATATCTTTTCCACTAATTAACACCAAAGAATATCAGAATATACAGATATTCCATCAAAAACAACAAAACTACTGTATGTTCCTATAATCTTCACTTGTTACAAAAGCATATAAAAATATAACATACTACCGGTATAATATGTACCAATATGTTCTGATTCTTCTAATCCCTGAGTATTTAGGCTGTTGGTGCTCCCACAATATAATAATTTTAAAGCGACTAGAAAATATTCTTTCTTCTAATTAACACCGAAGAAGGTATTTTATCAAAAACCCCAAAGCTATGTTTCTATAATCTTTACTCGCTACAAAAGCATTTAAGACATGTAAATTCGTTTAAATATTTTTTTTAATATCAATATTTTATAGCTTTGGTATATTGCGAAATATATTGTTATCAATTAACATATTTTATTTTATATTTATGAATATAACATATAGTAAAAACTAAAGAAACAAGCAAAATTATAGGCCAGAATAAACAAGTTTATTTTTTTGAGTACTTTCTTTTCAATTTTAAGCTTTATAAATTATTAAATATCCATCATAAACAATAGTCTAGTTTATAATTATAATCTATTCACCAGTAGCGAGCAACACTAGAAAGTTACCCAAATTCAAGATATTTCAATAATTATTTGTATTAGCAGGAAAAGTAATGGAATTACAATGTTTTTCATATAAGTTTTAATTTATGTATAGGGTTTCTAACAATTTTTAAGAATTGTTTAAAATCAAGTTTTTTTTGTATTTTCAGGTGCTTCACTTGACGAACTAATGGAAGAAATTGGAAGTACGTTCCAGGACTTTGTGGCCAGATACGAATATCACAAGGTAAGATGTATTTCGGATTATGTTTATTTTAGGAAGAGTTAGAAGGCAACTAAAAATCACGAAGCACAAGAACAAGATAAAAACAAAATAAATTATACAAATTAGGCAAAAAACAAGCATGAGTTAAAAATTTGTGGAGGAATATTCCAATACGGTTCAAAACCAGTCCACGAAAAACATTAACCAGGATTAAAATGGAGTCTTAAAGTAGGGGCTTATACTTTTTATATAAATTTCAAAACAATTGTGCTTCAGTTTTATTTAAACTTATTTTATTTTTTGCTTTTATGATTTCAAAAAACGTTTGTACATGCAAATACAAATGCTTCTTTAGAATTCAAAGTTTTAAACAATATAAACCTAAATTTTTGGTCTATTAGAAATCATAATATAATGGTGTGGCGCAAAAAAAACTTATAGTCTAAGTTTTAATCACTCAATTTAAAAAAAATTATCAGGCAATTTATTGATTGCAGGTTGTTACATAAAAGTATAAGGTATAAGGTATAAGTATAAGTATATAAGGTATAAAAGTATAAGGTATACAAAGAATACAAATTGTTTTTTAAAATCAGATGCATCATTGTTACATACATTGTTTGCGTTAACCGTTGGATTAAAAATAACTTTAAAAATTTCAAAAGTTGGGCGGGGGCCACGGTATTTTTCTAAAGTTGTCTTTTCACTTTTAAAATACTTAACATTGAAATTACATGCAATTTAAACAGATTTGATTAAAGGGTATTCAGTTGTGTAATGTTTTATTAAATGTTTTCTGTTTTTTTTAAACAAATTCCAAAATAAAATCAAACTCTGAAATTTAAATACTTAAAAAAAAACATTTTTCTTTAGGTTCTTCGGGTTTTGGGGCGGACATTTACGGAATTTCTGAACGGGCTGGACAACCTCCATGAATACTTGAAGTTCAGCTATCCGAAGCTAAAACCGCCAAGTTTCTATTGCGAGCACGAGAGCCGGACTGGACTCACCCTTCATTACAGGTAAGCTGGCTAAATAGGACTCACTCTTAATTACAGGTACGCTGGCTAAATAGGACTTACTCTTAATTACAGCTGCGCTGGGCGGGCTAGGTGATTAAAATTTATAAGAGACAATAAAACAGTTAAAGCAATAGGCTTGTTTTGTAAGAAGATTCATTCTTTTTCAGTCTTTTTTGTAGGATGTCTTTTTAGAACAGGGGTTGGATTTTGATTACAGATGATACCTTGTTAGTATAATTTGTAAGAAGGAATTATGCACAAAAACAGTCTAAAAAGGAACAATTTTTTGGTATAGCTTAAATCACGAATCATTCAAACAATAAAAATATTTCATATAGAAGTTTTCATAAAATCATCAAAAGTATATACATGCTTTTAAAAGCGGTAAGTCTCTTTTACATCTTTAAATCTCATAGCTTGTGCAATTTTATTAAAAAATTAAATGTTACAGTGTAATTTTCTTACGCTCGTTAGTTTTTATTTTGTATTTTTTATATGTGATGAACTTTTTTTACGTCGTAGTTTTAGTAATTTAAATAAATTTTTACCGCATATTAATAACTTTTGTCTTAAATTTGAATGTTAAATTGTACTTGTTTGACTTTTTAAAGTTAAAATTTAATTTGCTTGAATTTTTACATTTTTACTGTTCTTTGTTTACCTTTGGAATGAAAAAGAAGGGTGCACGGTGCGTGTAAAATTTTACCCGAATACAATTCTTGTATACTAACGATATTATAGAAGCAAACGCCGCGGTTTTTTGCACTACGTCAAAGGGCAAATCAAGTCCATAGCCAAGAAACTCTATGACGTAGACGTGCAGATCGAATTGCTGGACCACGAAAACGAAGACAACATGGAACACATTATTTTGCGACTCCACTTCAACAACCTTAATTATTCTAAGGTTGGTGGGGTGGCCATAAAGGTCTGTGAACGTCCGACACGCATTTTTTTTTGCCTATCTGAATTATAAAGATTCAGTTTAGTTAAAATAATTCAATTTTTTTGCAATTTTCTCAATATTTTCAATTTTTTTTTCAATTTTTTTCTTTTTTAATTTTTTTAATTTTTTCAATCTTTTTCAATTTCATTTTTTTCAATTTTTTTCATTTTTTTCTTTTTTTTAAAGATATATGTTTATTAAAAAACAACAAAATACTAGCTTATCAATCCATAGTTATAAATAATCGTGTAAAAAAGTCTTTTTAATTACAAAAAAAAACATTCATAAAACTTGCTGGTAGTTAGTTCTAAGTGTTTATAAATATTGCTTATTTGGTATAATTTTTTTCAATTTTTTCAATTTTTTTACAATTTTTTCAATTTTTTTGCAATTTTTTCGCCTATCTGAATTATAAAGATTCAGTTTAGTTAAATTAATTCAATTTTTTTTTGAAAAGCACTGTCATTAAACAAATTTCATTATTATCTTCAGTATGTGCTGCTTTTTAAAAGGGTATACCGATCGGTTTTGTACCCACTTGCATTAAAGGCCTTGATAAAGAAGCAAGTTTATGATTCGAAACGTCGGAATAAGGATTTTATTAGCTGTTCAGCTTACATTTGATTTCTTGGGATTTAATTTCCGTAAAAATATAGTATTTATACTCGTTTAAAAAACTTTTACTGGGAAAAAGATATGAAAATAGTTAAATAGAAACCAAATAAAAATAGGAGACAGATAAAAAGAAAAACAGGCAAAAATTTATTGTGTTTTGGTTTATACTGCTCAAAGCAAAAAAAAACACTTTCGGTGATTCAGATTTTAAATCAATAAGTTTATTCCAGCAAACAAAACTAAAATTTAAATCACAGTAGTATAATAATAAAAAAAGACATTAACATAAACCAATACATGCGAGCCAATCACGGTTGACTAGATCATATATTACAGAAACTCAGTTTTCTAGAAAAAAGTTCAAAGGCTTAGTATCTAAGCGCTTAAATGAACCATAAGTATAATCATAGACATTTTTTAAAACTTGCCAGTGAAGGTGCTTTAACCAAAAATATATAACATAATATTATGTTATATATTTTTGTTTTAACTTGTTGTTCAGGCAGATAATGAATTCTATTTTGAAACTACTCGATTTGAAAAATAAAATTTTCTACAATTAATTTTTAATTACAATTGATTTTTCAACCTTAAGTTTATAAGAATGACCTCTTGTACGATTACGGCTTATAGTAAAAAACTCATGTGGATTGATATTAGACTTATTGTGAAGAATTTTGTAGGTTTCGCAGAGATCAAACACATAAATATGATTTCTGTTCAATCAATAAAATTTCGCAAAACTATATAAATGTATGCTGCGTTAACAGCGCATGCTTAGTGAAATGCTTCGCGTGAGACGGCTACACGTTAAAATTTGTGGCGGCTACACGTTCTGGCGGATGAATTATAAGCTTTAACGCTATCATGGTTGCGACTACAAAAACCAATTTTGCAATTTTCTGGATTGAGGTCTTTCTACTAATGTTATAATACATAGTTACATTTACACCAAACTACTGTATGATCAATGCAATTTTTTGCGTTAAGGCCGTACTACTAACCATATACTGTTGGCTTCTTTTTGGTTTGAGCCCACTAAAATTATAATGGCTGCGCCTACTGCAAAATTTATAAACAGTGTTTTATTTGGATTAAGGCCGTAATACAAACGCTATAATATCGGCGCTCACATAAAATTGTTTTCTTATGAAAGTTTCTGGTTTGAGACCGTACTACTAAACGTACAATGCGATAAAGCTGGGTTAAATAAGGGATAAAGGAAAAAGTTAGAATGCACTTTAAGTTAAAATGGAAGCAAAGAAAAAGTTAAAATGGAACATACCTGTACAAAAAACCTAAAAACACGTTTACAGCTGATGTAAAGGAATAATATAGAGGTAAATAAAACCATAGACTGATCTCAGATGAAACAGAAAACTTTCGCAAATAGTACAGTGGCAATGATATGTTTAAAGCAGTAAGAAGGGCAAACTTGTGCAGGATTTTTTTAGACGCTGGAGCTTTTTAATAAGACAAAAAAGAGATTTAGTAGGCTGCTAAGAAGCAGACTGAGACTACCAATCATATCACTGATAAAAATATAAAACATAAGGAATTAATTTAAGTCCGATGGCGTAAAATTTGCACATGCAAATAGAATTCAGGTATAAACAGAAATTGTTAAAACCAGAGCCGAGTGTAATTTAAGGAGTTTAAACAGTCACAAATCCATACCAAAAAATTTGCTTTTAAACGTCTGCAAAATCTTTAATAAAGTTTGTTCAAAAATGATTGAAACTGGAAAATTTTTTAAATGAACATTATTTTGTTAACAGTTCGGATGAATTATACAAACGTTCAATTAGTGTATAGAATTTAATGTTATCTATACAATGATATAATTATTGTCTAAATCAACCTTATCGTTAGCCGGATATGCTCATATGAAAATTTATTTCCAGTCTTAATCGTTTTTGACCGGACTTTGTAATTTTCACTGTTTTAGGCCAAGGAGGACAACAACAGCGCCGACTTGATACGGAGCACTATAAAAATCACGGCTGACATATTTTTCAACATTTTCCCATTCATAATCGTGTTCAATCGGGGAATGCGGATCCGAAACATCGGCCTGGGTCTCCTCCGCGTCTGTCCGCGAATTATCGGGAAGAAGATCAATCACGAATTCGTCCTCATGCGCCCGCTCATTCGGTTTCGCTGGGAGGAGGTATATAGGCGCATTCTTGGTTTTATGTTTTGTTTTTGTTCTTATATTAAAGTTAGTTAGTAGCACTAGTAAGGCGTACCATTTCGCGCTTTGAGATCCACTTTGCGACGTTAGTTCGCGAATTGCGGACGTACCCTCGTAAAATAAAGACGCACATGCATAAAACATGGGGGTTTATTCTCTAATTAACCCGTTCCCGTGAAGGCTTTTCCCCCGCTACAACCGTGGAACCCTTGTCTCACGGTAGTGGTATTTTCGTGTGAAAAATGCCGTGCGTAAATCTTACCGCGGTAAGCTTACTGCGCACCAACAATGATGCCATGCAAATTAAACCACATTGTATGGAAATTATTCTTTATGTATCTTTGGTTAATTCTTGAATCTGAAGTAAGTAAGATTAAGATCAGGAAAATGAGTTCACAACAGTTGATTTTCGTAGTTCGTTATGTAAAACTTTTTTAATAGGAATTATGTATCTTCTGTTAGCTTTTAAATTTAAATTTTCATCTTACACTTTATGTTAATTTGCAGGTTATGCTGTACTCTAACAACATTTTCGAGATCATGTCGGTGGAACCCGTGTGGGAAGAATCGGGAGAAATTTACATAGTGCGCGGTGGGAACGCCCTGGAAAGTAAAATATCCACTTTATTTTAACCCCAAAAGAACGATAATTTATTATATAGTTATTTTTTTAAATAATACATATTATTTTAACGGTAATTTATTATACAATCATTTTAATGCCAGATTTCTCACAATTAAAGGTCAAATGTTGTATATTGATTAAATCTTTTCTCCACACTAACAAATATACTTTCTTTTAAAATAAAATTATTAAAGTTCCTTTATGGTTCACCTTTACACGTTTATCAATGTTCACAGTGCAAGAGGAACAAAAACAAATGCCCAATCAGGAGAAAACTATATTTCTTACACTGAAAGGTCAGATGACGTACGTGGAAGAATAAGAATCTTCTCTTTTCACTAACAAACATACTTTATTTAATAATAAAGTTAACAAAGGTTTTTTACAGTTCACCTTTATATTTTTATAAATGTTTACAGTGCAAGAAGAACGAAGACGAATGCCGGATCAGGAAAAAACTAGATTTCTCACACTCAAAGGTCAGATGACGTACATGGAAGAATGGGAGTCTGTCTGTTTCTTCGGAATTCCTGTGTAAGTATTTTTCTGTTATCGTGCGGATATGCAAAGCCGAACATGCAGCACTAACAATAAGCAATGGTGTTAGTGCTGCATTACCTTGTTATGTTGTTGTGTTGTTATCTTATTATTGTTCTATTATGGCAAATAATTTTCCCAACAGCCAAGCAGCGCGCTTGCGTTACAATGAACAGAGCTCCCTTATACGACAGTCAAATCCCTCCCATTTAAACGGAAATTGTTCAGTATGTTTATTAACACTGAACAATTTACGTTTAAATCTTAACAGAATTATTACGGGGGAAGCTTTACAGAGTTATAACGTTATGGAGAATCACGACAGTAAATTTAATGTACACAAAGGTTTTGAGAAGAATTAAAAATAATTTGTATAAGACCGGAAAAAATAAAGAAGAAAAAAAAAAGATGCACAACCAGCTGTTTTTTTAAATGTGTTATGTTTATGTTATTTTCGTGTATTATGATCGTGTTTTTTGTCATTAACCAACGTCATTTATTTTTATTATTTTTAAATCTTCTTGAGAACTTTGTATACATCAAATTAACTGTCGTGATTCTTCATAGAATCACTTTTAGCTAATTAGTTCCGATGAAAAAAAAAGATCTTTCATTCATTGGAGATTAATTTGTTCCCAAGCACTAATTCGCTAAAAGTGAATCTATTAGCTCCTCCTACAACCAATTCCACAGACCAAAACATATATGACGTGATCACGAATACTATCTGACATTTTGAAGGTCCTTAAAATCATGACGTGTATTTCGCCTAAGGGCACCACCGGTCTCTATTGATGTGGGAAATGTTAAGGATATTCCTGGAGTTACTAGAATATTTCAGTTTGGGTACAAAAATAGTTAGTGTAATTACTCGCGTTGTGATAAATGCTTCAAAAATATTACTTCTAATAAATACAAGGTCTAATGTAAAACTGGTGGGTGATGGTGTAACACGACACGTCAGTCTATGAGGTACTGCGGCTGAAGATAACAGGTTCAGGTCAGGTGTCCCCATTTTTCAGCCTAAAAGCTAAAAATAGGAAAAAAATTATTTAAAAATAACTTGATTTATTCGGTCTCTTATTTCTGAACGTCACATTAGCAAATCAAGCGTAAATTCTTTATATTTTCTGCGATTTTTGGCTGCGGAACATCACGTACATAATTTAGGTTCGGAAAAAACTCACGAAATTATTTCAAATTTCAGGAAAATTGACAAATTTTTTTGTCGCACCCTTTAGAGCTCTGCGTTAGTTGACGTTAATTTAAAAGTGCTAAGCAATGTTCAATATAATAATTGCAATAAAAAAAAGAAATAAAACGTTTATTGTATACAAAAGACATTTCGGATTTCACGTGATTTATAATTCGTTAACTATAGCTACAATGAATCATTAACAAGTCAAATATAAGGAGAATAGAAAAACGATAAAACGACATTTAAAAATGGAAATTAAAAAAATAATGCGATAAAACTAAAAAAACAGCTCAATACTGGCAATATTTTTGTTCAAAACAGGCCTATTTTTCTTAATATTAAGACTTTTTTTTAATTTTAGGACAAAATTAATTACAATCTCAGAAGCTAAAAGAATAAAATCTTTAAAACTGGGTTTACACGATGGTCAAAATCCTTTCATTTAAAAGGAAATTGTTCAGTGTTAAAGACCTTGACAAGAGTTATGACCGTATAGAATCATTGTTAGCCAATTAGGGCTTGGGAAAAATTGAGATCTTTCATTGGAGATCCAATTTTTTCCCAAGCGCTAATTGGCAAAAAGTGATTCTAACAGCTCCTCCAATAACCATTCCCACAGAGCGAAACATTTATAACGTGATCACGAATACTATATGATATTTTGAGGGCCCTAAAAGCCTGACGTGTAATAAAACTTTTTTTGCACAAAACATATAATCAAACGCCGTGGACTGCTTATTTAAAGCAGGATGATTTTTCAAAGACGAAATTTTTATATTTTTCAAGATTCGAGTACTTAAATGATAAATTTACTTTCTGATTAATTATACTTAATCTCAGTTCAAACGGAATTTTGTCTTCAAACAAAAAAATTAGAGATTCACCGTGTGTTTTTAAAAACGATTGTCAGACTAACTTGTGGTAAAAAAAAACAACTAAAAAGTTTTTGGAGTCAATTACTAATGCGAAAAAAAACATAAGAAAGAAAGAAAGTTTATTTTTAGCAACACAAAAAATAAGCTTTCTTTCTTTGTTTCTTCTTAAAACATATAGAAGAAAAAAAGAAAACGATAACAAGCAACATAATGCGAACAAAACGTTTACATTGGTATAAGATTCCGAAAACTTTTTAGTAGTATTTACCACAAGCTAGTCTTACTTTCGTGATGATTTATTTTGGATGTAATTAACTGATGATGGATCACATAGTTTCTAAAACGTCGTATGTATACAATTACCGTTTTATCTCTGGTTTTTATCAGAATTAATTAATTTTGATTTCACTGTGGAAATTCAATAACCGAATTGTTGAATAATGTTCGGCGCAATTCCTTCATGTTTTATCGTAAAAAACCTCTTTAGAATGCAGGATCTGAAACAAATGTACAAAACCGGATTGTATATAAACGATTTCGCGCTTCACGATTCCAGTCGGGACATAGTTCTAGCCGGGACCCAACAGGCGGCGGAATTGACTTTACTATTGGATCAGGTGAATGTTTTTCCAAAAGAAATGTCAGGTGAATGTTTTTCCCAATAAATATTAGCTAAGTATTTTTCCTAATAAATATCAGGTGAATATTTTTCTAAATCAATGTCAGTTTAATGTTTTTTCCCAATAAATAAATATAAACTGAATATTTTTCTGATAAATATCAGGTGAATATTTTTCAAAAATAAATATCAGCTGAATATTTTTCCTAATAAATGTATAGTAATTGGTTTTCTTAAAAATGCCAGGTAAAATTTTTTTCAAATAAATATCAGGTGAATATTTTTCCCAAAAAATCTCAGATAAATATTTTTCATCAATAAATATCAAGTTAATACTTTTTCCAACAAATAGCAGGTATATATTTTTCACAATAAATGTCAGGTAAATAGTTTTCTTAATAAATATAAGGTGAATATTTTTCCCATGAAAAGTTAATATAAATTCTCAGAATAAAATATAATTAACCCGTTCCCGTAATTGCCTTTTACTCAGTTACAACGTGAAACCTTCGTGTGACCTATGTCGTACTTCCGTCATACATAATTTTTTGCGCGAGTAGTACCCAGTGAACAAGCAAATTGAAATGGTTAAAGCGGTACGGTGGCAATATGCAGATTGTTGTCAGGGATACAGTGTATTACGTAAGATATTTAATGTTGCAAAAATTTGCATATTGCTACCGTACAGCTTTAACCATTTCAGTTTTCTCGCTCACTGGGCACTACTCGCGCACAAGAAATTATGTATGACGGAAGTACGACTTAGTTCCTGCGAAGAGTTTACCGCGGTAAGGTTAACGTACGACATTTGTCATACGAAAATACCACCACCGTGAGACGAAGGTTTTACCTTTGTCGTACGAAGGTTTCACGATTGTAACGGGGGAAAAGGGCTTCACGGTAACGGGTCAAGCTTGCTACCACACCAATATCCACGCTTTTAAATTGTATTAAACATAATATTATCCAACCGTATTTATTGAACAATCGCAAAAACAAGCAGTTTTAGGAGGCCAAAAAAGGAGAGAAACTAAAAGAAATTATGAGCAAACTGAACACGGAACGCGCGAGAACCGACAATCTTCTCTATCAACTCCTGCCCAAATCGGTGGCGGACACACTCAGAAAAGGGGAATCGGCCGTCGTCTGGTTATTAGAGCTATTGTCGAAGTAGTTTGGATGCTGGCGATTATAGCTAGGTGATCTGAGCTTAAAGTCGTTTGTGTAAACCAGTCTGTTGAGGTGAGGAGTGACTCTGAAACTAAGGAGATAATTATCAGGTGATGGTGGGTTTTCATTATATGGAATGCGTGTTGGAGTGTTTTTCTTTAGTGATGCCATATTCGAGTTATTTATAATGTTTGCTGAGTCTCTTCTGGCGTCTGTGAGGCTTGAGTGCCAGAGGCCATGGTGTGCATTGATATGTTCTAGTAGAATGCTATCCTGATTATTGAGGAAATGGTAGATGTCTGGTTGGTAGTTGGCGTTGCAAGAGCTGGAAGGGGGAATATAAATGTTGAAAATTGAAAGATCAGAATTGTTGAGAAGGATATGCAGGCCAAGTATTTCTGCGTGGGGGTCATTTGATTGTATATCCAAAGTTTTGAAGTTGATAGAGTGATGGACAAAAAAGAGCAGACCGCCTCCATTGGAATCCCCGTTTTTCTTGAGTGTTGTGTAATTTGCAATTTTGGGGTCTTTAGATTTACTAGATAGTTTTGACTCTTGGATAGCAGCGATATGAATGTTATTTTCGACAAAAAGTTTGTGAGCTCTTGTATTTTGTTAGAAATTCCATTGGCGTTAAATTGCAAAATGTTTATACTAGAGTTTTTGGTGGTTGTAGACGGTTGAGTAGATGAAGTGCATCTGTTACAGAAAAAATTTTGGGTATAGTTTTTAGACTGTTTAAATTGGAGCATTTAAAGTGTAACCAGTTTTTACATTTGTTGCACTGGACACTATTTCTGTAAATATTTGTGCCGCAGTGCGCGCACAGAAAAATAGTTTTAGGCGGGCCGGGGTTGGGATGAATGTGTGTCCTTTGCAAGTAACCAGAGTTTCATTTAACCCTGGTTTGTTCCGTCTGGCACGCTCCTCGCCTTGCTCACCCCCTCTTCTCACTCCCAGAGGATATCAGCAACCGCTGGAGGGTTCGCCCAAAGGTCTTCTGGTCCCAAGGTCGTATTAATGTGTGTGCATGTGAAAAGATGTTGTGTTGTGTTTATTTGTGTTTTACATAGCGGGCAGTTTGGCGATGTGTATTGTGTGGGATTGCTTCTATATGTGTGGTGAAGGCTTGTCAGTTTGTTTTTTTGTAATTTGTAAATGTTGTTTTGGCGTATTGTTGTTTGTGTGTGTGCATGTTTAGTGTTTTGAGTATTGGTAGGTGGTCTGAATTGAGTGCATGAAGTGTTTGCCATCAGTGGATGTTGTCATTGTTTGCTGAGATTGTTGTGATGTCTGAAGATGTTTATTGTTGATTAGTTGCTGTTGGTTTTTCGTGTTGGTGTATTTGTGTTGAGTATTGTGGGTTTTGGGTTTATGATTATGACCGCTACTGCTTCCCCTCTACAATTTTTTATGGGAGAAAACCATAAAGGGAAGTGAGAGTTTATCCCACCTGTGATGATTGTGTTGTCTTGCTGGGTGAGTTGGTGTATGATGTGTGCTATGTCTGCTATTTGATTGTTTTCTGTTGTTGCTGATTGAGTGTCCCTTGGAGGTGTAGATGTTTGCGATGTCTATGTTTTGCTTTTGCGTTCTGTGTATGAGTGTTATGAGTAGCTCTGCGGTGTTGTGTGTTGTGGAGTTTGAGTAGGATTGAGTTGAGAGAAGATAGTGTCTTTGTGTATGTATGTGAGTAAGAGTAGTCCTCCCCAGTTTTGCCTTGTCTGTCTTGTCTGCACGCGGTTTAGTCTTGTAGTTTTGGTGTATTTGTTTGTGATGCTGATGTTTGTGGTGTATTTATTTGTTTGAGTTTTGTTTTTTGCACTGTGATGCTGTGTGCTTGAGTTTTGTTGGTGAGCATTTGTAGCTCTGTGATGCTTGTGTGAATGCCATTGATGTTTATTTGAGGTATTTTTAGTTTTTATTTGGAGTGTTGAGTGTTAGTGGTGTTTTGTGCTTGTTGTTTGTGTTGTGTTGTTGTGTTTTTGTGGTTGTGTTTTTGTGGTTGTTGTTTTGTTTTTGTGGTTGTTGTTTTTTGTGTTTGGTGTAGGGTATGTAATTGGCAAGACCATGGTTGTTGTTTGTATTGTTTGAGTGTGGTTTGCTTGCATTTTGCATGTACCCTGTGGTGTGAGTTTGTTTTTGCATTGTATTAGTATTTGTTTGTTAGTTGTGTTTCTGTTGCATATGTTAAATGTGCCATATATTACTGTGACCCTGGGACCAGGGTTGGTTTTGACGTCCCCTGCGCGCAGTATTTGAAGCTCCAGACAGAGCGCGGGTTTTGGACTTGAACTTGGCAAAAAAGGTGCCAAATGGCCTTCTTTCATACATGAACAAGGGGGGGGGTAGGGTGGGGTCTACTCCCCCCTAGCCTCAAAATTTTGGGGGCCCCCTAGAAAAAAATCCAGGGACCCCCCCCTCCCCCCAAATTTTTAAATTTTTTACCCCTGACCCCCCTCTAGATTTTGCAATTTGATCCCCCCTCCCCTCTCGAAAAAATTTTACTTTTTTATACTAAATTTTATTGCAAAAACGTTAATTTTAAACACAAATTCATGTTTTTACACCCTTTTTATACCTAAATATTGCTTTTTATTCAATAAAATGTAGTATTATCTAATACAAAAACTATTATTAAATATTTAATGGTTTAAAAGTATTTTGTTTTGGAAATCAGACCCTACCTCATCATAGATGAACAAGGTCAAAAAGCCAGAGGGGGGGTGTTTACCCCGGGTAAATGACTTTTCAAAATCTAGGAGGGGGTCCTAGGGGGGGTCGAACCATACATGGGCAAGTTGGTCCGGAGTGGGGGGGGGGTTAAACCCCAAATTAGGGGGGGGGTTAAAATCCCTAGCAGAACTTATGAACAGAAATTCCCTAGCAGAACTTGATGTTTTAACCTCTGGAAATGATGCCACATATAACAATGTGTTTTTCGATTTTATCTTAATTACAGAAACTTGGCTGTCTCCAA
>JASAMX010032210.1:0-17851 GCA_030248175.1 Microlaimidae sp. YZB2_3 | reverse complement strand
TTTGCTTGATTCAAAACTTAAAAATTTAAAAAACTGGGAAACAAGCGCACCAGCAGCGCCGTACCTACGAAGCGGCAAAAAACTAAAAATCCCCAAAAACTGCTTTTGCTTTTGAAATATTTAAAAAGTATTTAAGAAATTTTGAAGAGAAGGGGTCGAGATTTTAAACCAATAAATATTTGAAATATTTTAAACCGTAAAATGTACTAGTCGCTCGCTGTTTTTCAATTTTCCCTCTACATATGATTGGCGCTACCCTATGTTCTCTTCCTAACACTAAAAAACCCTTATTCCGAACTAGTCTATACCGAGAAAAAGTAAAATACACGGTATTATTTTACTTTCGGTGATCTAAAAAATTTACAATTTAATCAACGTATAATTATACCTTGCTTCGGAGCTAATTTTAGAATTACGATCATAATTTCAGAAGTTAGCTGGTTAGAATCTCAAAAATTCCCTGAAAACTCGTTTGTTTTTTTTTTGTTGGTACTTTATGGAGAATCACGATATGTAATTTAATGTACACAAAGGTCTCGAGGAGGTTTAAAAATAATTTGTATATGACGTTGGTTAACGCAAACAAAACAATCATAATACAGGAAAATATCATAAACATAAAACATTTAATTTTAGAAAACAGCGGGTTGTGCTTAATATTTTTTTCTTCCTAATTTTTTTCGGTCTTATTCATATTATTTTCAATTCTTCTCGAGACGTTTGTGTACATTAAATTAACTGTCCTTATTCTCCATAGGTAAGTTTTTTAAGGGGCATTTTTTTAAATATAGGTTTTTTGTGTATATTAAATCTATAGGCACCTTGCACTGCAACGGAGTTTATACATGAAGTATGCAATACACATAAGTGTCACCATAATGGATAATTACCGTACACCTACTTATCTTTTCGTAGTATGCAGATCAATCCACGAAAGCGCGCGAAATTTCGATCGAAGATTCTCTGCATACTACAAAAAAGATAAGTAGGAATACGGTAATTATCGATTATTATGACTATGATTATATGTATATTGCATACTTCATGTATAAACTCCGTTTCAGTGCAAGGTGCCTATAGACCTTGATGCTATTTTTTAGAATTATTAGACAAAATTCATAAAATCATAAATAAATTCATTAATAAATGCACTTTAATAATCTCTGTATATGGTATTAACATAAAAATTCTATTTTTGGATAATTTTAACCATGGATTTCCGGAGAATTGCAAGTCCCAAAAACTTCTGTTTCATTTCTGAATAGTATAAAAAAGTGGCCCAAACAAACTTCCTTGGTGAATTCTATTTTTTACTTAATCAAAATCTAAACTTTCGTCAATAACAAATTTTTGACGTCTAGTTCTTGAAAATCCCAAAATCCAATTTAGAAGCTCATAACGAATGCCAATAGCTTTGATTTTCAGTAATAACTTAGAATAATCAGTCTTATCAAAACCCTTACAAAAATCAACATGCACAATATCCACTAATGCACTAAATATTTGTATTTTTTTGTGCTCAACATCCATTATTCGAAAAAAGCTAAAAGCTGCACACCTACTGATCTTTCAGCTAAAAATCCAAAGGGATCCTTAATTATTATTTATTTCTACAACAAAAGGCAAAATATTATCAAAAATAACGCTTTCCGCAATTTTTGAGCAAACGCTATTTAAACTCACCATATAAAATTTTTGGTTAGAGAGCCGACCTTTTTTTAAACAGATGGCACTTGCTTCTTTATTTTTTTGTTGGTGGCCCATTGACAAACAAAACGTAAACTTTTTTCAGTTTATTTCAAAAAATATCTACTGTAACACTCTTAAAATAATCATGAACTTTTGATATTTGCACAGGAGCAGTACGCATTTGGCAAGAATTATGACACCTTCTCTTTTTTTTTGATAACACCCTAAACTTTATAATAACTTTCAAAAGATAACATATTATTACAGAGATATTCATCGGCTCAATTTAAATTGTCATTCTACATGTTTTGTATTTTTAACAAACGCCAACCTCAATAACTATATGTTGATGGTGTGGGTGTGAGTTTCTTAGCTCCAAAGTTTAATAAATGTTTTTTTCATCAGGCTAAACAGACATTTTAAATAGAAAAGTCAGCGCGTTATTTATTTATTTGTTTACAATTTATGTTTACTTGTTAATGAATTGTTTAATGCAAATTTAATCTTGAAAAACGTGATTGTTTTTAATACCTTGTCTTTCCATTCTTATGAAAAGCAGAGATTTATGAAACGTTCTTTTCTGAAATTTTAATTAATTTAATTTAAATTACTTCTTTTAAAGGTCAATATATTTTGGCTTGTTTTTTATACAAATTTTAACACAGCAGAAAACCTTTAAATTAAAGTCAGTTCATACTGTTTTGTAAGTTTTTGCAGGTGATTCTGTTTTTTTTTTCTTTGATTTTACCAGTTAAAAAATCTTCAAAAAAATTTATTTTTAAATCGTTTGATTGATTGATGCTTTTGCCTCAGTTTACTCAATACAGTAAAATACCGCTGTTTTTACCATGTTGCACTATAATGAATTTTTAATCATTATAGGGCCAAACAGCATGACCTAACTACATAGGATTTAGCTTCATATTCAAGTACGAGGTTTTTTTAGCTGTCAGGAAGGAACTTGGATAATAAATAAACCTGAAAATGTTTCAATAAAACCCATCTATAACCAACGTATTCTAACCTAACCTAACATAATTTAGTACCATTGCATAGGGTTGATTTTAGAAAAGCAAAACAACGCGTAAGTAGCAAGTAACACAACTTTGTAAACCGATAAACTAACACATTATTTGTTCTAAATTAGTGGTGTTTCTACTCCTAAATATCATTGTCTGGAACTCTGTCTCGTGAATGAGTTTTTGAAAACTTAGTTAAAGGACGGGTATTCCAGATTTAAGGTCATGGGAGCCGATAGCATTTAAACCTGCAAGTAGGAACCGAAAATTGAGAACTAGGAGCCGAAAGTGTGAAATCTCTAAAACCTAATCTTAAGCCTAAGGAAATGCGTATGTCATACTTCAAAAGGTACGGGGTCTTTAGAGCCACAAACAGGGAACTTGGAGCCATGGAAAATTTTTAGGAACTTGGAGCCACGAGCAATGGAAACTTGGAGCCTTTAAAAAAATTGGTTTGGGGTTAGATTTAAGCTTTGCTTAAGCTTAGGTAAACGTTTTAGCAAATTTTATTTTCGGTTCCAAGTTCCCAACTTACGGCTCCAGGTTCCTGACTTACGGCTCCAAGTTCCCTATTTTTGGCTCCAAATCCCCAAAGCTCCATCGACCCTAAATCCTTCAAAACATTTTTTTTACCTTCAGTCTTTTTTTGCTCCAAGTCCCCATTTTTGCGGTTTTAAGTTCCCAAAATTTTCCGACGGCTCCAAATTCCTTGCTTACTTTTCCAAAAAACACACAATTCTAAATAATTAAGACGGCTACAATTTAAATCCTTATACAAACATACGGATTTTAATAATATTTTGTAGAAAAAAAGCTGCAAAATAAAAGTTTATATTTTTAATTCCATTAACGCGAGCTTGGCATAGTTTTAGTTTTTCTAGGTTTTTAGCTTTTGATAATAAAATATTATTATTAATTGTGTTTTAAAAAGGAATGTTTTATAATATCTAACTAGCCTTGAATAATGCTCTAAAAATAGAGCAGGAAAAAGGGGCGATTTCTTCCCGGGCGTGTGTTTAGATTTAAATTTAAATCCTAATACAAACATACGGATTTTAATAATATTTTGTAGAAAGAAAGCTGCAAAATAAAAGTTTATATTTTTAATTCCATTAACGCGAGCTTGGCATAGTTTTAGTTTTTCTAGGTTTTTAGCTTTTGATAATAAAATATTATTATTAATTGTGTTTTAAAAAGGAATGTTTTATAATATCTAACTAGCCTTGAATAATGCTCTAAAAATAGAGCAGGAAAAAGGGGCGATTTCTTCCCGGGCGTGTGTTTAGACAGAAAAAATGTGAACTAAAGTTAAAATCCTTCAGGCTGAAATTCAGGGCGTAACCGCTAGCTGTCAGGAAAAAATAAACAATGAACGCTTGAGAATAAAAATAATGAAAAAAGTTTTCAGAGATAATGTAACCAATTATTATTAAGTTGCATCAGGTGTTTATCTGCGCGTGATATTTTTTCCAAGAACGAGTGGTTACTTTACCACCTAGTCATTTTCACCCTGATAGAATTCATCTTTAGTCTGAGATGGACATTATTTGCACCATAAGAAATTTGTCTAAAAATGTGTAAAAATTTCTACCATATGATAATAATTTATTTATACGTTGAACTTATTGACACAGCACTTTTTTAATTACATAGCATTACATTGCATTTTTTAGTCTGATGAAATGACAACTGAAAAAATTATACCCACAGCAATCTTTGACAAGCGCGAAATCGCCACTTTTTCAATTAAAAAGTTATATTTAAATGTGAAAAACATATTTTTCGTGAACATTATAATGTAAAAAAACTTTGTCGACATTCTTCATTCTTTATTTATGGTTGATAAATTGAATTTTTAAATTAAATATAAAAAAGTTGGAGTCTTAGCTATGCAATAATACAAATTTCTGATCGTGCTCGATTATTATTACGACTTTAAAATTATGTTGTCAACAATTTATATTTTAAATTTGGACACTGAAAAAAAGTGACTCCTAAAAAAATTATTGCGTGATTTTTTAACTTTTCCAAAGAACTTATGTTTATTTCTGATAAATTAGTAACAACGGAGGAATATCGGTTTCAAGATATAAGTGTTTGAAAAAAAATCTATTAATCATTATGGAGAACAGGGACATGAATTACAAAATTTATCCAAGTTCTCTAATTATAGTTGGCGCGGTGCCATGGGGCTTAATCGCCGTGTTGCGCTTCCGTGCCATCGATAATTCAATTAAATTTTTTGAAATAAAAAGAAGAAGAAGAAGATGAAAATCCATTAAAAAAATTACATAGTTCTCTAATTATAGTTGGACGGTGGAGTGGGGCTAAATCGCTGCACCAGCAAGGATTGAAATTATATTTTTGAAATAAAAATAATAATAAGAAGAAGATGATGATCATAAATTACTAAACTTACCCACGTTCTTTATTTATAGTTGGAGCACTGTCGTGCAGCTACATTGCCGATAATTGCTTTTTTTTGAAATTAAACTTTAAATTTAACTTATACTTCAATAAATCAAGAAGTAACAAAACATGTTTTATTGTTTTCGCCGTTTTCCGCGCAATTGAAGTAGATGGCGCTTTGCGGTTTTCGCCACCAATAGCAACTATAAGCACTGCCGTCTGCCGTTATTGTGCAGTTTCTATGAGGATCTATCTGCTGTCTGCTCTGTAAAATCCTTATTGTTGCCAAAAGGCTATTATTGTGCGATTAGAAGTTTTTATTTTGCTATTTTTCAATTTATTATTTTGATCAATAAATCGATAACAAGGACCTAAATGAAAAAAGTGGCTCCTAAGAAAGTTGCGTAATTTTTTCTTTTTTCCAATGAGCCCATGTTTATTTTTGATCAATCAGTAATGAAGGAGGAATATCGATTTTAAAAAATGAGCGTTAGAATAATAATAATAAGAAGAAAAAGGATAAGAACATGAATTTCAAAATTTACCCACGTTCTCTAATTATGGTTGGCGCGGCGCCGCGGGGCTAAATCGCCCTGTGGCGCTCCCGCGCCACCCATGATAAAAATAGTTCAAAAATTCTTAATATTCATTTTATCATTTAGTTTATCAAATAAATAATCACTTAAATCAATTAATCAAATCAAATAGACAATTTAGTTTCAAATGTGTACAATCTTTTACTATGTGAATCAACCTTCGAGGGGACTTGTGTTGCGTTGGAAGCGTTTTGAAATAACTGTGTTGTTTTATTTAACATAGTATTGTTATTTTTCTGTAGTTTATAATCTGTATTTTTCTATAATTTTTGTGTATTTATTATTTTATTTCGTGTTAATATTCAATGTTTGTTGATTTATTTGGCCTGTTTATCCTTTATATTTTAGATTGCATGTTTTTAATAAATTTATTTTATATCTTATCTTGTTAGTTTTAGTTTTCATTGTTTTAGCTTTAATATCATTTTTCTAGTATCTGATCCCTTGACAAAGGCTTGAATTCTGCAGCGTCGAAACGGATCGGTTTTATTTATTTGGTTTTACTGTTTTAAAATTATGCTTGTAGTTAAGAATATTACAGCATAAAACAGTTCAAAGTAAATATTTTAACTTTAACTTGAGCCATACAAACCGTAGACTTATTAAAATTAAAATTAATAAACAATAATTAATCGATTTTGTTTTCCAAATGTCTATTTTAAAATAATAATCTTACTAATTAACGGTCGTATTTATGTATAATAAATTTATTTTCATGTTTTTTTCCTAAAATTGATTTTATATCTTCATGTATTTTTTTTATAAAAACAGCAGTATAAAAAAACGTGGGAAATACCACGCTTAATTACATGCACAAGTAATAATAATAAATAATGAATAAATGTTGCAAGCGAGTCGAGATTTTAAAAGCCGATCCAGCCTGACCCATCCTTAGCCTGGCCCAGCCCAGCGTGGTTTGGACCGGCCCAGCCTGGCGCGGCCCAGCCTGGCCTGGCCCAGCCTGGCCCGGCCCAGCCTGACCTGGCCCAGCTTGGCCCGGCCCAGCCTGACCTGGCCCAGCCTGGCCTGGCCCGTTCACACTTACGCACAATGCACAATGCACGATGCATAATGCACGAAGCACAATGCATTATAGTATCTGTTCACACTTACGCACAATGCATAATGCATTAAAACGAATTTTCAGCCAAAAATATTGTTAATTACGGTTTAAAATGCTTGTTTCTCTTATTAAAAAACGAAACCTAACAAAGAATAGGGTTGCTGCAAATCCAAGTTGACAAAAAACTCGAATTGACCGATTTTGGGATAAACAATCCTGAATATTAGTCAACAAAGCTAAAAAAAGCCAAAATATAGTTCTAAAATCACTCTTTTTGTATTTATTTTTGCATAGAATTATGTTTTATATTTGTTTAAACACAAAAGATATGTTTTAAATTTTGTGTATAATGAAGTGTGAAGTCGTTTGTTCAAGAATATTTATTATTTGATTCGTTTTTTAAAGCAGAAGAGTTCTCAACGTATGTACTTTGCGAAAAAAGTGCGTACAAATTTTCGAAGCGCGCTGCTACTCGCACAAAACTTGGAACGCCGTTCCAAGTCCGATAATGCATTGTGCATTGTGCAACGTGCATTGTGCGTAAGTGTGAACACCTATTTTTGGAGTTTTAATGCATTGTGCATTGTGCATCGTGCAGTGTGCATAAGTGTGAACGTGCCTTAAAAGAATGAAATCTCAATTATTTTTGAAAACTGTTTTCATGCGCAACATAAAAATATATTATTTGGATAATATATATTTTGACAAATGGATGAGACGTTAGTTTGTATGTTTTTATGTGCAGTTTGCGTGTTTTTTGTTGCTAATTTTACTATACCACTTTACTTTAACAAAACATATTTTAAAATTGTATTAAAACGGTTTAAGAATGGGTCTTCAAAACAAGAGAAAGTAAAAAAAACAAAACAAACAAACTCTTTTTAATCAAAAACTCATGCTGAACTGAACAAACCTATTTTTTTACTTTCTCTTGTTTTAAATTGAGCTTTAGCTGATGAGCTTAAGAAGGTCCAACTACAAGTTTTGTTACGCAAAATGGGAAAAATCAAAAAAAAATTGTCCTGCGTATAACATTGCTGTATTTATAGTAATTAACCCTGATTTAAAAGGTTATAAAACGAGCTGTAAAAATTATATTTTTGGTTCTGATTCTAGGGCTTTTAAAAATATAAAAATTTAATAAATATTAAAAAATATCAATTTTATCGCTTTTCTTGAAATTTCTTGAAAAGTAGAGCTGCGATACTTACTTTCACAGAATCAATAAAGTTGTTAATGTATTATAATTGTGGCAAATAAATCAAGCAGTTAGAATTTTTGCAACATCAATAACATAGGTAACAATAAAATAAACATCAAAGGACTTGTAAGAACTTTTGATTATATCCGCGTAAATCCAGTAAATAAAACAATATTATTTTTATTGTATACTTAATACACACTTGTATACTTATTGTGCTCACTTGTTTTAGTGCATATTTAAAAAATGCTTTAACGAGTTTCCGGCTTATGGCAAAATAAAATTATCTTATCTTCTTTTATTTAAATAATTGGATAGGTTATCTAAAAATATATGCACGGTTGCCTAGGGTTTTTACTCTATCAGAAATACAAAAAATCTTTTGAGTTACAGGCCATGGTACGACGTTCCAGTTAAAACGACCTGGCGAAACGACAAAAGCGCTAACAGGAGTACCTGATATAAAAACTTTTTAGACCTTACGATGTTTATAAATTGAACAATAGAATAATGTTTAAGATATTACAGAAATCGAATGTATAATTCGATATTATAGGGGATATTATGGCAAACATTATAGGATATTATGGCAAACAAAAGGGAATTATGTTATGATTGAACTTTTAGAAAGGCTTGAAATAAAGGAAAAATATTTTATTAAAGACGAATTCTATCAGGGTGAAAACAGCAGAGTGGTAAAATAACCACTTGTTCTCCGAGAAAATATCACGTGTAGAGAAACATTTGACGCAACTTAATAATAATTGGTTACATCATCCCTGCCAACTTTTTTTTATTATTTTTATTCTCACGCGTTTATTGTTCTTTTCTTCCTGACGGCGAGCGGTTACGCCCTTAATTTCAGCCTGAGGGATTTTAACTTTAGTTACGTGAGGTCAGTGGCGCCCCGATAGTCGGCGATTGTAAATATTAGTGTATTATGAGTTTTTCACACAGAAACCATTGTAAATAAAATAAAAAACTTTTGCTCTTTATATTGCAACAGTTCACTTAGTTGAAAATAGTTCAATTAATTTCTTAATTTTTAGTGTATAAAGGCGTTTGTTTAGAACCTTGAAACAATAAAAAAGTGCGAAACTGAGAGTTAAAGTCTAAGCTTATATATTCATTGAGCGATATAGGAAATGAAATACTCTTTTAATACTGATCAATCGAAGTGAAATTTGGCAATATTGTAGCCTTGCTGTCGAGCTGCTCAAATACGAATATAAAAGTTCGAAATATATAAGTTTTGTTCTGAGCTGGGCAATATAAAAATTTAATTAGTAAGTGCTCCTTTAAAGGTGCAGTATAGTATTCATGGTGTATTTTTATTTCTGTTTAATTATTACTAATCGATGTATCAGCTACCTTACTGAGAAAAAAAATTGTATTATACCAAAAATTAATTCTCAACGGTTAACGAGTTAATAATAAGAATACCGCTTGTTTATTTCCAATGTGTGTTTTTATACACTATTTTTCAAAAGAAAACATTTTTACGGAATAGATATTAACAAAACTTAGTAGACTTCATGCTAGGGTACCAAAAAACTTAATATTTAATTTAGTACAATTTTTCCCAGAGTGATCTGATACATCGATTAGATTAACAAGAATATATAACGCAAGAGAATGTCCGACTGTACACTAAATTTTTGACCAAAATTTTTCAAGAAAAGTCGCACTTTTAAATTCGTGTGACTTTTCCCGCAAAAATGCGACATTTTCTGCTAGTTTTCGCGCGCTGCCATTTTTAACACAGTGTTAGTTTTTTCGCAGTGGGGACTGCGACTTCTTTTGCACTCTATGCAGCTTTTTTCGCATTGCGATTATTTTCGCACTGCGAGTCTAGCTGCGCAACAAAAAAATACAGACGCTGGTAGTCAATTTCAAAGGGGTAAAACACTTCAAAATTTGTTTTATTTAATTTTAAAATGTTGGAAAATTAGTTTATTTCATTAAAACTAAAAAGTTTTACATCTTAATGTAAAAAAACGACTTTTACTTATTTAAACACAAAATTTTCACTCCGCTTTGTGTTTATTTTTTTTGTTGTGCAGGCAGACTCGCAGTGCGAAAATAATCGCAGTGCAAATAAAGCAGTATAGAGTGCAAAAGAAGTCGCAGTCCCCACTCAAGAAAACTAACACTGTGTTAAAAATCGCAGCGCAAGAAAACTAGCAGAAAATGGCGGATTTTTGCGAGAAAAGTCGCACACTAATTCGAAAGTGCGACATTTCTCGCAAAATTTTGGTCAAAAATTTAGCGTACAGTCGGACATTTTCGTGTGTTATATATTCTTGGTATTAATTAAAAAGTAAAATAAAATACACCATGAATTAGTATACTGCACCTTTAGGTAATAAGGAAGATTGTGTTTTTCATAAGAAGCAAGCGTTAATAAAAACTTACAATTTTGCGATTGCTTTTTGCCCACAATAATTCTGAGCCACCCATATTTTGCTAAAATAAATATTACCGAAAGTATTTTCGGGACGATTTAAAGACATTGGAGCCAAGGAAACTTGGAGCCCAGGTAGCTTGGAGTCCAAAATGAAACTGAAAGCTTGAAATGTCTAAAACCTATCTAAACCTAAGCCTACATAAGCCTAAGCGTAACCCTACACTATTTTTTTATATTCGGTTCCAAGTTCCTATTTTCACGGCTCCAAGTTACTAAAATTTTCTGATGGCTTCATAAAGTCGTACCGCCAGGAAAACATTATGCCTGTTAATAAAAAAAATTATTTTTGCAACAGACAGGTATAATAATTTTATTTAAAATACTTAAAAAAACTTTAAATAATTAATTGGAGGAAAACTAATGGGAACCGAACTGAACAGCTAAAAAAAAGCATAATGACGGAAGAACAATCACCTCATAAAAATTTACTAAAATTTAAAAAAACATTTTTGCATGTACTTTTTATGTGTAAAACTTTTTTTATTCTGACAACTAACAACAAAAATGGTATAAATTATTAAATTTTTATTCCGGATATCAGCGTGATATTAACAAAGGTGCATAATATAATATTATATACTTTTAAGATTAATGAAATAATTAGATAATCAAATTATTTTATAGTTAAAAAATGTGTGACGGGGGTATATTTTGTACGAGATTTCCTAATTAAATTAACGCGATTGTTTTTTAGAAGGAACAATTGCATCCTGTCGAAAATGTTGAATTTTATTGACATTTTATTGGTTATAAATTATGAACTATTTGTTGATTGTTGTTTAAATTATTGATTGTTATTTAATTAAATTTACATTTTCATTAATTTCAATAATATTTTAGGATAGCTTGTAAAAATAGCTAACTATGGGTCAACTCGTTATATTTTGGATTTTGACTGGATTCGCTGTATCCAGTTATCAACAAGATAAAAATATAAGGTATTTTTTATTGAAAACTACTGAATGGTGGGAAGATTTAGAATGATAAAAATCGTGCGATGGTATTATTGAAGCTGTTAAGCGCAAATAAGTATCGTTTTTTTTGCTCTAATATATATGAACTTTGATTTTTTTAATTGTGAATGAAATTTCCGGTGGCAAAGTTGACGCAATAAGTAGATTGGACAGCAGATTGATTGAAAAACTTAAAGCCAAGAAAACCGAGCCTTAATTTTTTAATTTATTAAAAATTATACCAATAAGCGCAAGCATATTTTTGTCCTAACCCATTTTTTTAGTTTTTAATTTCGAATTATAGCGAGTCCATGTTTACAAAATTTTACGACGGCTTTTAAGTTACCGAATTACGACTCCCAAACCTCTGTATAAGAGATTTTAGATTCCTATTTTTATAATTATAATCAATCCATGGAATACATTTTCAATTTTTAAGTTTTTGTATAAGTGGCGCGGGAGCAACACGGGTCGATTTAGTCCCGTTTATGATAAGGAAACGTGGGTAAATCCCCTTTATTTATTTATTTCACATGTTTTTTCTTCTTGTTATTATTATAAAAATATATAATATACTCAAAAGTTTACAACTCTTGTATAAAAAGCGGCACCAGTGTATGTCATTTTAATGAAGAAGAATAAGAAGAACATAAATTACAAAATTTACCACATTTAAACTATAAATAAGGCGACTACGAAGGGTGAATCGCTCCGCTTTAGGACTCCCGCACCACTTATATCAATAAATGTGTCTTTATTTTAAACTTTACATTGTTCAATGAGATAACGAAGTATAATTACAGATCTTTGCCTTACGAAATCATTCCAGTGGAGTCCATAAAAGATGTTCGTTTTGATTCAATAGTAGTAGTAGCCGTATCTGTTTCGAGCTTATCGAGTTCCGATCTAAATGAATTGATACCAACCATTAACAATTATTTTCAGGTTAGCATGTTTATTAATTTGTTTTTGAAACAGCGTCAAGAATAAGCTGCTGAGCTAAATGACTAAAGATGGAAAAAATGATCAGTAATAGATTCTTTGAACTTTACACCATGTCTTTCCGTATTTCAACCTAGGAAATAAATGTACTGTACTCTCTAGTGTTTACCCCTGTGATACCGAAATACACCACGGGTGACTCGACCAATTTTAATATTCATTCTTAGAATTTTTATTGGCTTCTATTTTAGTTTTTTTAATATTTAACAAATATTCAGGCACTTTGGACTGTCCTAAGGACAATATTTAAAGAAGCATTCATACTTCGTTCAAAGGACAACGTCCAAAAAACGGTTTGGACTGTCCAAAGGACGTTTTGGTTTTTCTAAATTGTCCTTTGGGCTTTGTTCAAAGGACGTTTTGCTTTAAATATAAACCAGCTGTTAAAGCAAAGTTTACAGTAATATTTTGCTAAATAACAAAATTAAAAGCTGCTCGAACGGCGATCGCACAAATAATAATATCGTGATGCTGTTTAACTACCACCGGCTTTAAAAAATGAATTTAACAAAATATTACTGTTGATTGGGTAGTTAAGTGGTAGAATGTTCTTTTATCTAGAGAAGAGTACTATTTCAAGCACAGCTCCAAAGCCCAGTTTTTCAATTTAATTTGAAACACTCTGTCTTGAAGCAAAGACAACAGTGACATTTGATAAATAATAAAATACACTCAAATAAACAATTTTTATTTAACGAAGCACCCTAGCCGTGTTTTTAAAATTCTATGTAATCCCAAAATTATTCAACGCTTTTTAAATAATTTTTAATTATTTATTAACCTATTTAATTAATATTTAGTTAAATTTTTAGCTGGACAAAAGCAATAGTATAAAAGGTGTAAGTTTAATATCTATTCCACAAAATATTCTTTCTCATGGGCGTCTTATACTCACTTTAACGGGTCCTGTTAATAGAGATTATGACGATGTTCGACGGTTTCAAGATGCTGGTAAAGTGGGAATTCAACGGTATGAACATTTAAAAAAAATTGATAATTTACATTGGGGTGTTTTTTTAAAGCATTGATTTCTGTTCATTTCTCGACTTTCAAATAAAACTGCACAATATGCAAACTGTTTTGTTTTTTTAATTAATTTATTGGCTATAATTTTCCCCGCAGAAAAAAGCTGGGTAATATTACAAAACTTTAAGTTAATTTATATCTATTTTTCTGCTGACTACTGTATTTGATATTTATCTACATAGATATCTATAGACTATAGGCAAATGAAACCAAGTTGACCTCGATGATTTGTAATATTTATTCGACTATTTATCAATAACATCAGCATCACATGCAGCAAAAATGGTCTAATATTAAAGATTAAATATTTTATTTCAACAATATTTATCAAATTATTTAATATGAAACAAAAATTCAAATATGTAAGGTTAAAGTTGATTATTTTTGTATAGTTTGTGAAAAGTCGAGTATTTAAAAAAAATGAATTGGGGACGATTTGCTCCCGCCAATTCGCTCCCGTACAATTCGTTCCCGGGACAATTCGCTCCCGGACAATTCGCTCCCGGGACAATTCGCTCCCGAGACAATTCGCTCCCGGGAGTTTTTATAAACGCAAATCTCATCAAACCAACTTCATTAGGGACAATTCGCTCCCGGGAAAATTCGCTCCCGGAAATTTTTATAAACGCAAATCTCATCAAACCTACTTCATTAGGGACAATTCTCTCCCTGGAGAATTCATTCCCTGCTCAATTCGCTACCGGCATTTTTAATAAACTCGATTCTTTTAAAGTAATTCATTCAGACGAAATTAATGATTTTTTTAGCTATTGTTTGCACAAAAAAAAGTAATTTATACAATGATTTGTTTGCAAGCAAGAATAAATTAAGTTATATGTACCAAGAACAATACCTAAGGATAAATTTGCAATCTTTAAAAAATTTTATTGTTCGTTTTGGCAATAGTTATGAACAATCACAACGATTAATTCAATGTACACAAAGGTCTCGAGAAGAATTAAACGTAATTGGTATATAACGTTGGAACTAAAAAATGAGCATAAAAAGTTTAGAAAACTAACTATTTTGCTCTTTTTTTAATATTTTTCTAAAACAAGCTGTTATCTATATGTTTTTTACTCATGTTTATTAGTTAACCACCGTTATATATGAATTATTTCCGTTTCTTCCCGAGACCTTTGTGTACATTGAATTAATCGTCGTCATTGTTCAGAGCCAGTTTTTTCTAGGTGGCCGAAGTTAATGGCTCGCGCCCTAATTTCGGCCTCTATAAAAAAAGTTTAAACCTCCACTGATCTTGAAGTGTAACAGAAATTTTATATTTTTGTACTGGAATAACAAAAATAGCTATCGTTCGATTTTTAGACCAAAATTCGGGTCGATTGGAAAAATCAGAAAAACTTATCCAAAAAAATTAAAAAAGTGGCCGAAATTAAGTCGGCAACCCTATATTTCAATTTCAGAATCGTTAGAAAAAAAATCAAATCAAAGAAATTACTTTTTCTGGTTGGCCCACGAAGAAGTTGAGTTAAACCAAGTACGTCAAAAAAGGAAAACCATTCCTGTTCATTTTGACTATTAGATTTAACTTTTGGAATAGATCAATCTACGCTAGGAAATTAAAATCTCCACCTAAAATTGTTGAACCTTCAAAATCATCTGTTAACTCACAAAGAAGTTCAAAAATAAGATTATTTTCTTGTTTTGTAAAAAGTTTTACGATAGACGCAGATTAATCGTAATTTAGATTTAAAAAGTAAAAAAATCAACCGCAATTACTTCTAATTTTTTGTATTTGCTATATTAATATCCACAGGGATTGCGTTTAATTTAGTTTTAGAAAAAATACAAACTCCGGCACTTTTATTATTTAATCTATCGTGACGAAAAGCATCACAAATTCCCGCTTTCCCGCTAATAAATCAAGTTTCAGTTACCATAATAATGTCACAAATACCGTAGACAGAGTCTTGACCAAAAATGATACATTCTGATAAGGAATTTTTTAAGCTTCGGGCATTAAAGCATAAGGTTACTAAGCGTTTATTTAAATTTCTAAAATGATCCGCTCGCGTGCTATTCTATTTGGAATCCGAATGTTTTATTTTTTTGCGGTCTAAATCAAATATAAAAGGTTCACCGTTGTCATTGTAATGTATAACTAGACGCCTATTATCATTACCTTCTAATAAGGTTTTTCTAAAAGATAACAAACACTTTTGCTTATCACGCTGATTTTGGTCAGGGAAGGTCTAACGTAGAATATATTGTACGGTCCAAGCCCTTAAAATTTCCCGCGGGACGAACCATGTTATTTTGAACACGCTTGGATGCGAAACGAATTTAACTAAACGGGGAAACTTGGCATTTTTTTACCAATATGGTAATGTTCGCAAATTGACACTACTTTTTTGCCGTTGTTTAGCATATCCACAAGATGCTGGGGTTTTTTTTCTCTTTCTTCTTTCGCATCCTTGGATTCCTTTAGACCAGACATAACAAGCATTGAAGAATGTTCTTTTGTTGCCTCCAACCTATCCATTTTTGCTTGTAACAACGGGAAAAGTCGGTCCTTTTCCTTCTTCCTTCCTCGCAGGTTTGAGTTACGATCTCGGGGTTGAATTTCTGATTGGCTTCCAGCCTTTTTGATTCTACGACGCATTTTCGTTTTTTTCCCAAAGCCCTTTTTTGTTCCCCAGAATAAGAATTTTCATTTTTAAACTGGCGTTTTCTTCTTCTAAACGTTGTAAATCCTTATTTTTGACCATTTTTGTGTTTGAATTTGAAGTTAAGAAAGACTATTAAAAAATATAGGAACCTGAGCGTCAATTTACATACGTATTGTAACACAAGAAGGCAGATTCAGGAAAATTTAAGATGGCGACCAATGATATTTTAAAATTTATATGGCTTAAGAAGATTTAATACGGTTCAAAATGTTACAAAATTAAAAAATAAGCTTTCAAGTAAGTTAATCTTTATAAATTAATTCAAATAGTGTCCAATTTAAACAGAAAAATCGTAAAGTAACGGAAAAATTGAATTTTAACTGAGTAAAAAAAAGTACGTACGTTTTTCGATACAAGTACTCTGTTAAATTTTTTTTACAAAGTATTAAATCTGGATACATTTATTCAATATGTTAAAGTTTTACTTTATTTGAAGAAAATGTGCTACGAACATATTCTTCTGTTTTTATCGGCGTCATCCTTTCAGGCTCAGTGCCACAAATATCCCGCGCCACATACCTAAACATTATTTTTTTATTTTATTTGACTATAATGTCCTTTTCTTGAAATTTACGTAACACCATAAAAATTTTAAGTGCTTTGATTTTAATATTGTACGGTTTTTAAAGCGGAAAACTGGCTTTACTTCCCCACTTACAAAAATATCGTGTAGTATGAAAATAATGCATTTTGTATGACTGCTGGATTTTTCAAATTTTTAATCCAACTACAGTTTGTATAAAAATATCGAATCGAAAAAAATTTCAAGTGGATAAGTTTGTAGAAAACAAAACAAAACGGTAAATTTTTTTTAACCCTATTAAACCATAGCAGTGTATAGCTAAAATTCTAATCTATGCATTGTTATAACTATGGTTTAAATTAACGTTTTTAGTGAGTAGTGAGATGTTCTCCATAAAAACATTTTCATTAAACTATAGAATGCTTTTCGCATCAATTAAAAAAAATCCGTCTGTTTTTGTAAAATAAGTAAATGTAAACAAATAAATCAAATCCTAACAAAATGTTTTTTGAGTGAAATTCTAACTGTTTCTAGTCTTTAGCGAGAAAAACCACAAAAGTAATTCAAAGTTAGCTGTTGTGGCCCGCACGAGGTCTTTGGGACCGTCAGCAGGAAAAATAAGAACTAGGAGCCGAAAAATGGTTTGGGGTTAGTTTTAGACTTTGGTTTAGGCTTCGGGATACAATTTAGCGATTTCACAATTTCAGCTCCAAGTTCCCTATTTCGGTTTCAAGTCGAGCTCAAAACGCCCTCGGCTCCAACGAGCTTAAATCCTTAAATTTTTTTAAGTGTGAAGAGGTTAGATTCGTATGACAAACTGTCGCGCACAGCGAAAATGGTGAGATAACTATTAATTTTACAGCACAACCAAAAAAAGCTATTACACAGCAAAACCCACTTTCATGGAGTATACTGTAATTGTGAATTATGATAAAACAAAATATTCAGAACATAATAGAACCTACCTTCCCGTTTCCAGACCGTAGCCTAAGCGGACAAGCTTCTTCGTCTCACTTCTGTTGTTTGTCCAAACACCCAGCCTATTGACCTTATTGCTTCGATTTGGTTTGGCTTCTCGAACTTCCAATGGCACGTAGAGGGGTTCCAGGACTCCGAGAAGAGACACCAAAGACGCCAAGTCCGAGAAATTACTGGGTATTAGCGCCAATAGGGGAGCCACGGAGCCTGCCGCCAGTGCACTGGAATTTTTATT
>JASAMX010032209.1:0-13866 GCA_030248175.1 Microlaimidae sp. YZB2_3 | reverse complement strand
TGAGCAATGTATAGATGTAATGGAACGAAGTAAATATGGCCATATAACGTATTGCTCGCTCTGGTGTAAACTTCGGCAAAAACAGACGAATTGGTTTTTTTTAAAATTTTTGTTTTGTTTCACGATTTCTTTAGTTTTTGTCATAAGTACATACCCGAGATTAAATAATTTAAACTGGTGTTCATGACTGGTGTTCCTACCCTCCATTATCATGATCTAGTAGTTCTGTTCAATTAAAACAAAGAGAGCACAGCCTTGGATAAACAATTGAAGATTTTGGGTTGAAGTATGCATTTTAAACCAATTTATCCGCCTTTTAGAACTATTTTTATTGTTTTCAAAAAGTTTTTTTTAAATTTTTTGCAAAAAATTTTTCACATAATAATCCATGGTATTACTTTTTAACTTTTCGCGAAATTAGTATAAAAATAGAGTTGCCGATAATAAAGCTTCCAAAAAATTTTTGTCGATAAACTTGTCGATTATAGCGCTGTGATCCTCCACGTAACAAAGAATCAGTTTTTTTAAATTTTTTCCTTTGTTTTAGGATCTTTTTTTATAATTAAACGCAAGATATGTTTTGGACGCATAATAAACGTACTTACGTGTTCAATACGCGAATAAACACAGCAATGTGTGAAATAAGGGTCCTTAGCATAACGGTCCGTTAAATTGTTTTGAGCAACAACACATAAGAACCCCCTTATCTAAGGGACCCCTTAAAGGTTTGAGGTCCAGGGGCCGGTTGTTCAACTGCGTTCTTATTTTAACGGGGTCTCTAGTTTAACTGGGCCCTTAGTCTAGGGGTTGTTAGATAAGGGGGTTTATTGTCGTTGCCCAAAACAATTTAACTGGCCGCTTATCGAAGGGGCCCCTTAAATATTTAAGGAACCCCTTATTTACGCATTCTGTTTATTGCGTGTATTGAACACATTAGTCGTTTATTATGAGTCCAAAACAGTTAAATTGAGTTATAAAGGACATAAAAGAAAATTAAAAAAGATCCTAAAAAGGAAAACTGATTCTTGCATGCTTACCGAAGTTTACGCGGCGTATCATAGCAACACTATAATCAGCAAGTTCAACTCGGTATGTTATTACGACGGAAACTAAGAAAATCGCTAGAAATAAAATTCGGTGCTAAAACAAATTCGTCTGTTTTTGCCAAAGTTCACACCAGAGCATATGCTTACCAGTTGAAAAATACAGGAAATCAACTGGTACAAAAGTTATCTAATTATATTTGCGCTATTTTAAACATACTAAATTCTTGTTGAAAAAAACGGTTGAATGATGAAAATTGAATTTAAATTATGCAAAAATTTCCAGTTCTTTCACTATAAATCATTTATACTACTGTATCTCCCGTCGTCGTCTTACTATTAATGATGTTCCTTTCTGACCCTTTAGCATTATCAGAACGACGAAGCTTCGGAACCCAAATTCCGCTTTGGAATAGCTGGTTAAATCTAATTACATAAGCTTATATTTCACTTTAAATCGCTCTATTTGCATTTAAATCCTATTTTTATTGTTCGTAAAGTGTTGGAAAAAATTATACTTTCATATCCGTCTATCCGTTTTTGCTAAAGCTGAAATTAAAAAAACATACCGTTTAGCTCAGACTTGTGCAGTTCTTTTTTGAAATGATTAATACAAGAACGAACTGCATGTTGTTTAAAATGTCATGAATTGTTTTTATGATACCAAGAAATTTTGCAATATTGTATAAAATTAAAAGAAAGTCTCTAAATTCCAAAGATGATTATGTCAAAAAGAAACTAAACTATTTTTTTTCAAAATAAAAAAACAATACAATACAATTAGTTTTAATTTTAAAAATAAAATAATTTGACACAAATTTTTGAGCTCAAATAAAGTTTAAATCACTTTTTTTATGAGGCGTACCTCCGGAGATCCTTAGAAAATAGCCGAAAAAGTTATGTAGTATTATGTTAAAAGGGTAAGAACATCACTAATTTTTTTCAATAGATTGGAGAAATTGTTCGTTGAACGGAAAATCTGATAAATTTATCGAATTTACCAGCTAAAAAACTAAAAAACAAATAAACATTATTTGGTGACTGTAAATGTTTATTGCGAGCCGGTAAACTCTCACGTCTCCAAAAAAACCAGACGCTTAGTAATATAATACAAACTACTAAATAATAAACATCCGAAATAAAAGGAATTGTGTTTTTTTTTTACATATCCTATTGATTAAATGACAAATAAGAAAAAAGGTATCTTTTTGAAATTTGAAATTTAAAAAAAATTCGGCCACAGTTATTTTCCAACAGATTTTGTTGAAATATCTCGTAATTTTTGTTTTTCAGTATAATTAAAGAGACAGAACACTTCGGGTCGCTTTGCGCCAATCACACAAAAGACACTAAATAGGGGTCGTTTAAAAAATAAGGTAACTTCGTAGTTACCTTATCTTTTTAAGCGACCCCCTATTTTAGTGTCTTGTGTAATCGCGCAACGATCGAAGTGTTCTGTCTCTTTAATTATACTGAAAAACAAAAATTACGAGATAATTCAACAAAATTAAATCTGTTGGAAGATAACTGTGGCGAAATTTTTTTTTAAATTTCAAATTTCAAAAAGATACTTTTTTCTTATTTGTCATTTAATCCGATATGATCTTGTAAAAAAACACAATTCCTTCAGTTCGGATGTTTATTTATTTATAGTTTTGTATTACTGTACTAAGCGTCTGGTTTTTTTTGGAGACATCAAGCGTTTTTTACCGGCACGCAATGAATTTTATGGTCAGCAAATCTGTTTATTTGTTTTTTTAAGTTTTTAGCTGGTAAATTCGATAAATTTATCAGATTTTCCGTTAAAAACAATACTCTCCAATCTATTAAAAAATTAGTGATGTTCTTACCCTTTAACATAATACTACGTAATTTCGGCTATTTAAAACGTAGGGAGTTCCGGAGGTACGCCTCTTGAAAAAGTGATTTAAAGCTTATTTAAGCTCGAAATTTGTGTCAAATTATTTTATCGGCAATTTTAGAACTATTTGTATTGTATTGTTTTTTTTATTTTTGAAAAAAATAGTTGAGTTTCTTTTTGACATAATCATCTTTGGAATTTGAGACTTCTTTTAATTTTATACAATATTGCAAGATTTCTTGGTATCATAAAAACAATTCATGACATTTTAAACAACATGCAGTTAGTATTTTTCTTGTTGTAATCATTTACCAAAAAGAACTAGCAAGTCTGAGCTAAACGGTCTATGCTTAATTCAGCTTTAGCAAAAAAGCGGATAGACAGAATATAAAAGTATAATTTTTTCAACACTTTACAAACAATAAAAATAGGATTTAAATGCAAATAGAGCGATTTAAACAAAATATAAGCTTATGTAAGTAAATTTAACCAGCTTATTTAGGAAGCGGAATTTTAGAGTTCCGAAGCTTCGTCCGCTTTAACCTCTGATGCCTGATATTAAAGGGTAGGAAAGGAACATCATTAATAGTAACAAACAGACAGAGATACAGATTAATTATAAATGATTTATCGTGAAAGAACTGTGAAATTTTGCATAATTTAAATTCGATTTTCATCATTCAACCGTTTTTTTTTCAACAAAATTTAGTATGTTTAAAATAGCGCAAATATAATTAGATAACTTTTGTACCAGTTGATTTCCTGTATTTTTTCAACTGGTAAGCATATGCTCTGGTGTAAACTTCGGCAAAAACAGACGAATTTGTTTTAGTAAATTTTTGTTTTGTATCACGATTTCTTTAGTTTCCGTCGTAATAACATACCAGAGTTGAACTTGCTGATTATAGTGCTGTGATACGCCGCGTAAACTTCGGTAAGCATGCAAGAATCAGTTTTTTTTCCTTTTTTTAGGACCTTTTTTTAATTTTCTTTTATGCCTTTTATAACGCAAGATCAACTGTTTTGGACTCATAATAAACGACTAATGTGTTCAATACACGCAATAAACAGAATGCGTAAAATAAGGGGTTCCTTAAATATTTAAGGGGCCCCTTAGATAAGCGGCCCTTAAATTGTTTTGAGCAACAACAGATAAGAACCCCTTTATCTAACGGACCCCTTAGAGGTTTGAGGGCCCAGTTAAACTAAGGACCCCGTTAAAATAAGAACGCAGTTGAATAACCGGTCCCTGGACCTCAAACCTTTAAGGGGTCTCTTAGATAAGGGGGTTCTTATGTGTTGTTGCTCAAAACAATTTAACGGACCGCTTATCTAAGGAGCCCCTTGAATATTTAAGGAGCCCCTTATTTCACGCATTGTTCTGTTTATTTCGCGTATTGAACACATTAGTCGTTTATTATGCGTCCAAAACAGTATCTTGCGTTTAATTATAAAAAAGATCCTAAAACAAAGGAAAAAATTTAAAAAAAACTGATTCTTGCATGCTTACCGAAGTTTACGCGGAGTATCACAGCACTATAATCGACAAGTTTATCAGCAAAAATTTTTTGGAAGCTTTATAATCGGCAATTCTATTTTATACCAATTTCGCGAAATGATAAAGAGTAATCCCATGGGTTTTTATGCGAAAAATTTTTTTGTATAGAATTTTTTTTAAAACTTATTGAAAACAATAAAAATAGTTCTTCAAATGAAAACGCATATTTCAACCTAAAATTTTAAAATTGTTTATTCAAGGCGGTGCTCCCTCGTTTTAATTGACCGAAACTAGAGCATAATAATGGAGGGTAGGAACATCATTAGTTCAAATTATTTAATCTCGGGTATGTTATTATGACAGAAACTAAAGAAATCGTTAAATGAAACAAAAATTTAAAAAACCAATACGTCTGTTTTTGCCGAAATTTACACCAGAGCATATGCTTACCAGTTGAAAAAATACAGGAAATCAACTGGTACAAAAGTTATCTAATAATATTTGCGCTATTTTAAACATATTATATTAAATTAACATATTAAACTTAGTAACATATTAAATTTTGTTGAAAAAGAAACAGTTGAACGATAAAAATCGAATTAAAATTATGTGAATTTTCAGTTTTTTCACAATAAATAATTTATACTTAATCTGTCTCTCTGTCGGTCTGTTACTATTAATGATGTTCCTTCTCTACCTTTTAATATTAGGCTCCGGAGGTTAAAGTGGACGAAGCTTCGGAACTCTAAAGTTCCGCTTCTTAAATAAGCGGGTTAAATTTACTTACATAAGTTTTTAATATATTTCGTTTAAATCGCTCTATCGGCATTTTAATCCTATTTTTATCGTTTGTAATAAGTGTTAAAAAATATATTTTTATTTTGTCTGCTGCTATTTTGCTAAAGCTACATTAAGCATAGACCGTTGAACTCAGACTTGCTAGTTTATTTTGGTAAATGATTACAACAAGAAAAATGCAAACTGCATGCAGTTTAAATTACCAGGAATTGTTGTTATGATACCAAGAAATCTCGCAATATTGTATAAAATTTAAAAAAGTCTCAAATTCCAAAGATGATTATGTCAAAAAGAAACTCAACTATTTTTTTTTTCAAAAAAAAAACAACAAAACAAACAATACAAATAGGTTCTAAAATTCCCGATAAAATAACTTGACACAGATTTTGAGCTTAAATAAGCTTTAAATCGCTTTTTCAAGAGGCGTACATCTGGAGCTTCCTACGTTTTCAATAGCCAGAGTTCTATAAAATTATATTGAAAGGTAAGAACATCACTAATTTTTTTAATAGATTGGAGAGTATTGTTTTTAATGGAAAATCTGATAAATTTATCGAATTTACCAGCTAAAATCTTAAAAAAACAAATGAACAGATCTGCTGACTGTCAAATTCATTGCGTGCCGGTAAAAAACGCTTGATGTCTCCAAAAAAACTAGACGCTTAGTAATACAAAACTATAGATAAATGAACTTACGAACTGAAGGAATTGCTTTTTTTATTGTTTTTTTGCGAGATCGTCTCGGATTAATGACAAATAAGTAGAAAAGTATCTTTTTAAATTTGAAATTTAAAAAAAAATTTCGCCACAGTTATCTTCCAACAGATTTGATTTTGTTAAATTGTCTCATAAATTTTGTTTTTCAGTAATATTAAAGAGATAAAACACCGGTCGTCGCGCGATTACACAAGACACTGAAATAGGGGGTCCCTTAAAAAGATAAGGTAACTACGGAGTTACCTTATTTTTGCCACCTTTATCTCGCGATTTTAAGGGACCCCTTAAAATAAGGGCCCTCTTTAGACTTTTGAACAACCAGCCCCTGGTCTTTCCGAGCCCCCTCTAACCTTCTAGGGTGGGGGGTCGACCCGGGGTGGAAGATTTTGAAACGTAGAGGGGGTCACGCGGGGTCCAATGTCCGAAGCAAAATACTTTGAAACCATTAATGGTTTAATAATAGTCTTTTTATAAGATAATACTACATTTTATTAAATAAAAAGCGATATTCTGGTATAAAAAGGATATAAAACATAAATTTGTGTTAAAAATTCACGTTTTTGGGAGAAAATTTAGTATATTTCAGAATTTAGAATATATATTTTAGAATGTTTTGCAGTTTTTAGCCTATTTCAATGTATTTTAAGCCATTTTAGACCTATTTTTTACCTTATTTTCGCTTTTTTTGTCCCTTTTCCCTTCTTCTTTTCTTCTTTCTTTCCTGCTTGCCCCCCCCCCGTTTCAAAAAAGTTGCCCCTCCAGTGCCCCCCTGTTTTGGAATTGCCCTCCCACATAAAACCTCAGGGGGGCAGAGCACAGGTCTGGGTATACCCATAGGTGAGAAGGGGGGGGGCAGAGTGGGGTCCACCCCCCTAGCCTCGAAATTTTGGGACCCCCCCTAGACGAAAATCTAGGGCCCCCTCCTCCCAAATTTCCGAATTTTTTACCCCTAACCCTTCTCTAGAATTTCAAATCTGACCCCCCCTGGGGAAGTTTAGATGCTTTTTTATACTAAATTCTCTTCCAAAAACGTGAATTTTTAACACATATTCATGTTTTTACACCCTTTTTACACCAGAATACCGCTTTTTATTTAATAAAATGCAGTATTATCTTTAAAAAGAACAATTATTAAAGTTATTATGGTTTAAAACTGTTTTGCTTTGGACACCGGACCCCACCTGACCCCCCACTAAAAAGCTAGTGGGGTTCGGACCCCCTACTAGATTTCAAAATTCGATTTATCCCGGGTAACAACTCTCCTAGCTTCCCGGACCGTTCTCACCTATGGGTATACCTTTTCCCTGAATTTTCCAATCCTAACCCTCTCCCTGTGCCTATGCCTAGGATAAGACAATACCTATTTTGCAATCCCTGTAGAACTTCTCGACGGGATATTCTCTCGTGAACCCGACACCACCCATCCATTCCACACATTTAGAGGTAGTCAACGTTGCAACCTGAAATTTTTTATAATTAAAATTTTAACACAATGGTATTAATTAACATTTTTAACAAATTATTTTACAGAGGGGGAGGCGGTTGGATTAAGCACAAACTATTGAACATAATATACAAAAAAATTGAGAGTGCCTTTCTTTAAAATGTTTCAATTTTTCACCAATCCTTCAGGCGGCTGTTATTTGCAGCTGAATAAAAATAAGTTTTAGATTGCAAATATATTTTAGATTGTCAACGAATTTTTAAAATATGAAAAATCTGTTGTGGTAAAATTTAACATAGATAAGATGTAGCTTTTGGATGGGGGAACTTACATACCGCAACTCAAAGGTTCTAGCCAGTGGCGTTCCCAAGATTTCATTTCGGAGGAGGCGGTCTGGGGGGGGTAAATATTAACCCAAAAGGGAGGTCTGGGGGGTGCCAGCCCCCCAGGAATGGGGGATCTGAGGGGGGGGGGCGGCGAGAGCCCCCCAGCGGTGTCAAGGGGTAGAGACACTAGTCAGGGAGGTCCGGGTGCAGAATGCCCCTCGGGGGAGAAAATTTTTAATTTAAGGCGGCAAAATACACTAGAAATTTTAATTCCAGATGATACTTATTATAAAATTTAAGTTTTTTGTTAATCTTTTTACATTTAAAACATGTGTTTAAAACGTTAATAAAAGGTTAATAGTGTTTATAGTAGTTTTATTTAACATGTATGCCTTAACTATTGAACGGCATAATCGATTTGAAATCGAAAAACTAAGATAAATTGTCAAGTTACACTACCCGCGAAGCGGAAAAATTAGGTTTTTTGACTATTAATATGCTTTTCAAAGGCATCAGGAAAGTTTCTGTGTTAATATTAAAGAATAATCTTTTCTCTCACAAAATTCAAAAAAGGCAGGGGTCTCCCCTTACAAAAAAACTCGGCTTCGCTGAATTAGGGGGGGGGTGGGGGAGGCGGCCCCCCCTGGGCACACCTCTGGTCATGGCGGATTCTTGAGTAATGCCTTTAAATCTGACTCTCAGCTCAGGGTGTATGAAGCCAGCTAAACATTATAAAAAAAACAAAGTTGTTAAAAAAGATTTATCTGGCGGGGCCTTAGAAAACTATGGGTGTAACTTATAGGTGGACAGCTTCCCGGATTTTTTTGGGCGGGTATTAGGGTGTACCCGACCCTTGGACTTTGGGGGGTGTCGCAATTTTTCTTTAATATCCCTCAAATGGCCATTTTTAGTACTGAGATCTCCCAAAATTTAGGCGTGGCGCGGGATGTCCGGGGTACCTCCAAATTTTAGGAGGGGTGTCGGCAGTAATCGGGATTTTTTTAAACCCTCCTTCCCTGCCCACGTATGGTTAGGTTTAGGTTAAATATATAGATTGGTAAGAAAGCGGGGTGAAAGTCTGTAAGCTAAATCTAACGCACAACGATCTGGTAGAAAACCATGACCTTATACCCTTAGTTTTCTAAAGCCCCGCTAGCTAAAACGTTTTTTAATTAAGAACCTGGTTTGTTAATGCTTCGCTGTGTTTATACACCCTAAGCTAAATCTAACGCACAACGATCTGTTTTCGCCGGTTTATACACCCTAATCTGAGAGTTAAGTCTGATCCGCAGTGAAAACAATTAATACAATTGAGATTTCGGCAATTTTTTCTATACGTAGACAATAAATTTTTTTGTTAAATTTTATTTTTAATTTACATTGGAAGCGTATAATTTGGCCATGGCGGCCTGTTTAATAAAAGGCAGTCCTGCCATTTTGAGTCTCATAGCGTTGTAGGTCATCAGCCTGGCGGCTTCTATCTGCGTTGCAATGTCCGCAACTTGATGTTGCATGCCCTGAAATATAGTTAAATTGAATGATATCATTATATTTAAGTTTTGTATTATTTATTTGGCGTATAAGTTTAAGATTACTGTGAGACGGTGTTAATCGAAATTTTCGGTTTTTGATCAAAACGGCTCATTATAATAAATAAATAACAGAATAATAATATTTTTTCCATATGTTTATCCGCTCAACAGTTTTGTTAAATCGCACCTGTAAAGGCTGGTAGCCAAGAACTTTTCGAACTTTTGTATTAAAATAAAAAAACACGACCACTCAAGGGAATCTTGACTACGCTGCTGCGCATGTCCATTAGAAAACCTATATTATGATTACCAGACCTGTGCACTGCCCCCGGGATTTTATTGGGGGGAGCAATTCCTACACTGGGGGGCACGGGGGGCAACCTTTTTGAAACGGGGGAAAGAAAAAAAGGGGGAAAGCAAGCAAGTCGGAAAGAAAAAAAGGAGAAAAAAGAGAAAAAAATAAAGAAAAAAAAAACAAAAAAAAGCAAAAATAAGGTAAAAATAGGTCTAAAATGGCTTAAAATACATTGAAATAGGCTACAACTGCAAAAAATTTGCGATGATGGCGTCATCATAGATTAAAAGTGGCGTCATAATTTTAGGGTACTTTTTTATTTTTTGGCGGGGGGGGGGCAATAAAACCGGGGGGGGGGGGGGGCAATCCTCCAATAAAACGGGGGGTGGGCATTTCCAGACCGTGCACAGGTCTGGATTACACTGTAATATTATAATATACATAGGCAAATTGATCCAGGGTGAAAGGAGGTTAAAATCTGGGTTTTAGGAGTAGGGGTTAAAATTCAAAAAATACATTGTAATCACATCGTTTTTTCGAAATATTAATTAAAAAGTATAATTTGACACACTTTTGAGCTTTTCAATGCTAATAATAATAATAATAATAATAATAAATAAATAAATAATAAATAAATAATAAATAATAATAATAATTTCATTTTAACGCAAAAATTTAAGTTTAAAAGGATTAAAGACATTTTTTTCTTTATTTTTAGAAATTAGGATGAAGTGTAAACCCGTGTCAGGCTTTTGTATTTTTAGAGTTATTTTTTGTTAATAATCATTTTGAACGACAAAGTTTTAAATGTTTTTTGAGTAAAAATATAAAAACAAACCTGAAAATCAATTAATCTGGAGCCGAACTGTTTTCGTTCCTTCAAATAAGGGACCGAGAAATCAAAACAGCCCTGAGCTAAGCCTATCATCTAAAATTAAGTTTTTTACCAAACGATAATAAAATTTTATACTGTGCATAACTCGCTAACCATACATACAATTATTATACACATCAACGTATAGCTAACATTAAAATAATACGCAAATAAAATTTTTGTATAAATTAATAGTACCGTTAGCGAAATATATTCAACTGAAATTTTTTTAGTCGAAATAATTTTTCAAGAGACTTATAACAAAACAATGAAAATGCGTCAGGAGTAAAAATTTTATATTAAAAATGTTAAAACTGTAATAATTATACCTGAGCCGCAATACCTATTCTACCTTCGTTAAGCGTTTGAATGGCGTATTTATAACCATGTCCGTATTCTCCGACTAGATGAGAAGACGGAACCTAAAGTTTTACGTAATTTTAAAATGACTATAATTAGATTAATTAATTTGGTCTAATTATTAATTAATGAATAAATTTTTTCCCTAAATCCATAATATCCTAATCTAACGTTTTTTTATAATTGTTTCGATCATATTGAAGCAAAATATAAAGCTTTAATTACTAAAAAATCAATAATTATTGCCAACCTAATTTGATTCCGAAACGCTTAATTTTTAAAATTGATGTCGACAGCAGTTCTTTTCATTTTATGAAGGAAATGTAATTCTACACAAATCCTCCGTCCACCTTTTGGGCAGTAATGTTAATGTAACAGAATACTTAGTTTTCTTGGAGCATTATCAGAAGCCGCGCTGCTTTAATGGTTCGAATTTAAGCTAAACAGGGAGTTGACTTGAACCAGACTAAATATTATTGCTTTCTAGTGCCAAAAAAGTAGTTCAGGGAGATTACCCCTCTCTCTTCCCGAAAAAAATTTCGGAAACCCGACGGCGTCCAAAGATTTTTGGGTAAACTGCTTAATCCAAGAGCTTCCACACCTATGATAACATACCCCGTAAGGTACCCCAGGGGTGGTATGCTGAAGGTTTAATCCCACTTAAAGTTAATCTGAAATTAGCGATTGTCGACACACAGTAAACATACTAGCAGTATTGATTAGATAATCTAGTTTGACGAATTTAATCTGAGATTAAACCTAATCTCAGATTAAATCGTCACAAACTCGAGATTAAATTTATAATTTATGCAAATTTTTAAACCACCTCCGGAGGTGGATTAAAAATTTGCGGGTTTTTACCGCTAATCTCGGATGAATGACGATTTAATCGGAGATTAAGTCTATTAACTTCCTTAACCTAGATTATTCAATCAATACTGTTAGTATGTTTACTGTGTGTCGACAATCGCTAATCTCAGATTAACTTTAAGTCGGATTAAACCTTCAGCATACCACCCCAGAAGTGGGCAACGCAAATATTTGGAAGAATACCCGAAAATCTAATGCGAATTTTTATACTATTTCAACAAGGAATGATTGCATTTTGAGAATTTTCGGGGTAACCGTGCTCCCTTGTAAACCTCGGTGAGAACGGGGGGGGGGGGGCAGGGCATAGGGCAAGTTGGGTCCGGAGTGGGGGGGGGGGGTGGGGGTTAAACCCCAAATTAGGGGGGGGTTAAAATCCGAGAAACGCAAAATACCCATAAAGTTTTTTTTTTTGATTACGTTTTACCCATATCGTTTTTCATTTTGAAGGAAAAATGGTTAAAAACACTAATTTTAGGTCAAAAAGCCCTTTTTATTGCATTTTTGAAACTTTTTGCTCAAAACTTAAGTTTGGAGGCAGTTAGAAGTCATTTTAAAGACAGGGGGGGGGGGGGGGGGGGGGGGGGGGTTGCGGGGGGGGTCGCCCCCCCCCCTAGCTCTTCAAAATTTTGCCCCCCCTAGACGGGGGGAAAATCTTGGGGGCCCCCCCCCCCCCCAAATTTCCGAATTTTTTACCCCTGACCACCCTCTAGATTTGGAAATCTGACCCCCCACCCCCCTCGGGAAAATTTTTGGTACCTTTTTTTATACTAAATTTTCTGCCAAAAACGTGAATTTTCATCACATATTCATGTTTTTACACCCTTTTTCTACATGAATATGGCTTTATTATCCTATAAAAAGAACAATTATTAAAGTTATTATGGTTTAAAACTGTTTTGCTTTGGACACCGGACCCCATCTGACCGCCCTCTAGATTTCAAAATTTCGCACCCCGGGTCTACCCCCCCTAAAAAGCTAGGGGGGGGGGGGTCCGGACCCCTCTGGGACCCCCCTCCTAGAATTCAAAATTCGATTTACCCCGGGTAACCACCCCCCTAGCTTCCCCGACCGTGCTCACTTATGCTTGTAATCTAATCTTTGAAATTCAGAAATTCATATGATTATCTTACCCTGACGTTGTCGAAATGCACGGGGCAGGTGCTGCTAGCTCGGATCCCCAGCTTGTCCTCCGCTTTACCAACCGAGAGGCCTGGGGAGTCCCTGTCCACTATGAAACACGTGATTCCCTTGTACCCTGAAACAAAATATAAATTCACAAGTATATATAGGTGAGAAAAAGTGAATAGTTTTGGGTCCACCGCCCCGCTTAAAATAATTTGACCCTCTCTCCCTCTCTTTCTACCTAAATTTGCAAATTTTTCACGCTTGACCTCTTAGAATTTTAGATACATCATACCTCTCCACCAAAAATCCAACTATATACCTACTTAGGTACTGATTTTATTCCGAGTTTTCTTCCAAAAACATGAATTTTTAACACTCCCTCCCCCAAGTTTTTGGAGGTACCCCGGAACCCCTCCCCCCAAAAGAAACAACCTAAACTACGCCGCCACGGCTCACCTTTTCCGGGATCCGCATTGGCCATGACCAGGAAGGCACCGGCGTGTTCCGCGTTTGTGATCCAGAGTTTGGTGCCGTTGATGACGAAATCCTCACCGTCCTTCTTGGCGGTGGCCTTCAAGGCGAAAGCGTCCGAGCCGGAACTGGCCTCCGACAGACAGAAACTGCCCACCTGTAGTAAAACAAGATAGAATAACTCACTCACGCATTTTGAAAAACAGTTAAAGTGTTTTGTTAGTAGAGGTAAAAAAAAAACAAAAAAAAAAACAATCCGATTTAAAAAAAAAACATGCCCAGGATTTTGACACTTAGGGTAACTGACTTAATTTCGGACACCTTTTTTATTTTTTTGGATAAGTTTTTTCTGGTTTTTCCAATCGACCCAAAATTTGGTCTAAAAATCAAACGATAGCTATTTTTGTTATTCCAGTGCAAAATTTTAAAATTTCTGTTACACTTAAAGATCAATAGAGGTTTAAATTTGTTTTTATAGTGGCCGAAATTAAGACGCGAGCCATCAACTTCGACCACCTAGAAAAAACTGGCTATAACTGTTGCCAAAACGAACAATAAAATTTTTTAAAGGTTGCAAGTTTATCCTTAGGTATTGTTCTTGGTACATATAATTTAATTTTTTCCCGTTTGGAAACTTTAATAGTTATTAGCT
>JASAMX010032208.1:0-18831 GCA_030248175.1 Microlaimidae sp. YZB2_3 | reverse complement strand
AAAAAACAACTGTTCCCTGCTCCCTTGTATTTTTTCTATAAAATTAAGCCTATTCGCATTTTAGTAAGTAAATCACACAAGTAAATCTTATTATTAAAAAGCAAGTATAAGGTAAGTGTCATTTATTTTCACAAAACTAACACTAAACGAAGTAGTTTTAAATCCTTTTTTTATTATTTGGCTCATATTTCAAATCAATTAACATTTAAAAATTTTTTAGGTTAGTTTTCTATTGTTATGGTGTACCAAATGCAACTAAAAATTACAAAAAGCAATAACAAAAATAAACGACGCTATTTTTTTGGTGGGCTACTTATGTTAAATTAAAAGAAAAATGATAAAACAAAAAATAAGATTGACAATGTTTTGAAAAGAAAAAAATACAAAAATTCTACCGTCCGCAGGTTTTGAACTCATCACTTACTCAGAGGTAGGCCGAATCACTACTGTCACAACTCCCGCTGTGTTAATGTTTCAGAAATATGACGTCTTATAAATACGAGTTGTAATGTAACACTGTCGAGCGATGGTGTAACGCAGCACGTGGGGGGGCGCGTGTTTGTGGCTTGTTTTGTTCTTTCTTTTATTCGGCCTCTATTTCTGGCGTTCTCATTTGGTGAGCGATCCGTCTTGGTACCCCATATGTGCCCTTGCCCGCCTTGCCGTGAGCGGAGGTTGCTAGGGTTAGCTCTGGAGCAGGGCGTGGCTAGTGGTGGCGTGTGGCTCGGCCTTATATGGTTGTCGATTGGAGGCTGCGCGCTTCTCTTGGTGGGAAGGTGTCCACTCCCGCTGTGTTATGTTTCAGAAATAGTTATGAATTGAGTTGTAATGTAACACTGTCGAGCGATGGTGTAACGCAGCACGTCAGTCAATGAGGTACTGAGGCTGGAGATTACAGGTTCAAGTCCTGTATCGCTCATTTTTCAGCCAAAAAAGCTAAAAACAGCAAATTGTTTCGCAATCTTTCTTTCAAAAACTCAATTTATTCGGCCTCATATTTCTGGACGTTACACTACTACAGAGCTACTGCATCTACGATAACAATCGCATAAAACAGACTTATAAATATTGTTTTTTTTTGAAAATCGATAAGTGCGCTAATTAGGGCGCGCCCTTATTAGGGCCATTGTGTGCTAATAAGGGCGCCCTCTTATTAGGGCGCCCCCTAATAAGAGCGGGCCCTAATAATAGCTCTTATTAGGGCGCGCCCTAATAAGAGCAGTCAATGTGTCTGAGTCTGAGAATATATGAAGTCACATATTTTTCCTTTATTATTATGTTATGTATTTTTGGTATTATTACTAGTGCACACTATTTTTGCACATACAAATGCAAGTGCTAACCTAAGAAACAAATTTAAAAGTTTCCCTGAAGTTGATTATAAAAACAAAGTTTTTTGTTCAAGACATGATTTTCCTAAGGTTTAATCATGATATAATATATTTTTAATTCTTCAGATTCTTCAGATTTTGGTTTAAAAGGTTTTTTTCGTAAATTTCACCGGAACTGTTTGGCAGGCGTCGGAAAAAATCGCTTGGAAATAAAGCTTCTTCTGTCATTCTTTCCGATATTTTTGACGACAATAGCTTTAAAAAAGCTGAGTGTCCTACACTTTTTTGTTTTATTGCCATATTTAAAAAAAATAAAAATACAATATTAAACTTTTATCCGTTCACCCCTGATTCCGATCCGATTTTTTCCGTAAAGATCGGTACCTTTTAACTACATGGAAGGTGAATGATTTTTAATTGTGAATTTTTAGGATTTAGGGTAACTGACTTAAAGTCGGCCAGACCTTTATTTCGGTCACCGGCTGTTATTTGTATTTTTGCAATACTTAAAATTATAAAAGGAACTGCGTATGACTGCAGATTGTCATGTCGTCTATGATCTATCAAAAAACAGCCAGTGGCAAAAATTAATGCTGGCCGAATTTAAGTCAGTAATCCTATAATATAAATAAATCAAAGTCAGGTGTCAGCAATAAAACAAGCACCTTCAATTTTGTATTCGGTTTTTGCAATAGGAGTCCCTCTCATGTGAGCAACGTAAGCTTCCGTGCCTTCAACCACATACCTTTTAGATATAGCAAAATAAAGACAAGTCCGGCATAGGACACGGGTCGGGCCTGTTAGGGTCGGGTCTAGAAAAGCTAATGTAGAAGATTCTCAACTCACTTCATTTCATAAAAAAAGGGCTGGGCCTATTTCATAAAAATTACATGTAATTAATTTACAGCTGTAAATTAATAAACGCATATTTTTCTTTTGTATTTTTTAATTAAAACCTATATTAATAAAATTGCGTTTAAAATTTAAAAAATTACACGTCTGTAAATTCCGTAAATTCGACAGTTACGTATGTATTTTTTAATTAATAAAATAAGAAGAAATTAAATGCGTTTATTAATTTACACTTACAAAGATCTTTATGAAATAGGCCCCTGGGGCCTGTTTCATAAAATACTGGTAAGTTTTACAAGTTTGTAAAATGTAGAAAAATACAAGTCAGTAATTTTTTTTAAAATTACTGACTTGTAAATTTTTAAACAAATAAAAGGATGTTTTTATTTGTGTTTTTTATATATATTTTTTAATATATAATTTAATATTAGTAATATAAATAATAATATATTTAATTTTTATATAGATTTTTTATATTTTTTTATATATAGATTTTTTAATATACCTCCACAAACCAACAAAAAAATAATTCAAATTTACAATGATATTTTTACTTGTATTTTTTACTTGTATTTTTCACTTGTATTTTCACTTGTATTCAAGTTTTTTTACAAACTTGTAAAAAAATCAAGTGAAATCGTAAAGTAAATTTTACCCTACTCGGAGTAGGGTAAATTTTTCTTTTGAGAACTTGTGAAAAATTACAAGTGGCCAAAGTTTAAAACTGGAATAACTTTAAACACACAACAGCTACGTACTAGTGTTGTGATAACTACTTAAGTAGTTAACTACTTAACTACCATGATTTTGGCTAACTACTTAACTACCTACTTTCTTTTTTAAAAGTAGTTAACTACCTACTTAACTACCTACTTTCAAAAAATAAAGTAGTTAATACAAGTAGTTAACAAAGTAGTTACAAAGTAGGCAGAAAGTAGTTAGCGAAGTAGGCAGAAAGTAGTGAAGTAGACAGTCAAATAGTTAGTGTCTTTAAACAATCAATATCTGCGGGGCGCACATATTACAAAAAAAATTCAGCTGTTTAAAAAACAAAATGTGACAGCATATATATATATATCCACGGTAATTTGCACGTGCTGAAAGTCTTCAATAAAAATCCATATCTGGACACTCAACAGCGATTTTATACACACGGTGCTTTACAATTTATGAACCCAATTCAAATTGTAGTAATGATTTAATTAAATTTTTTTTAAAAAATACGTCATAAAATAGATGGTTGAAATAAATCATAATTAGACTATCTTTGATTACTTCTTTTAGTTAAAATAGAACAAAAATCTGTTGGGTTTTTATTTAATCTAGTGTAAAAAGGGTTATTTTTTATTGAAGTTTTTAAACAGAAAAAAGCAAAAAAATTAGATTTTTTTAGAAATGGATTGATCATATTTATTGTGAATCCAATATACAGTTTAAAAAATATTTAAGTTAAGAAAGTATTTGAAAACAATCATAATTTTGTAATAAAATGAATAGTGAACCAGGGGTCAGTTATAAACTCTTGTTTTTATTAAAGGTGAACTGAGGAGTTAAACTTTTTGTCTTCGATTTTTACTCCTTTCCTGTCCCCAATAGCTCACAAAAAATTTTTCAACAAAATATCTCCAGTGGTTCAGAAGTTATAACCTCACAAAAATGGTGTTTTTTGACAATTCTGTACGTGAAAGATTGCTCAATAGGTATAAGTTACAAATTATGCACTGAAAAAAGCGACTACTTTCTACTTTAATTTGATACCTTGATAATTAAGTTTGGTGCAGTATTTGTCAAGATATTGCGTTTCTAGTACAAAAAACCCGCGACTATTTTGCTAAAAAAAACCAAACGACTTTGATGAAGTTTGCCCATCATTTTTGCCGTCACTTCGTATTTATAGCAAAAAAAAAAGACATTATATTTTTGTGTGGTGTGTTGTTTAGTTTTTGCGTTTCTAGTACAAAAAACCCGCGACTATTTTGCTAAAAAAAAACCAAACGACTTTGATGAAGTTTGCCCATCATTTTTGCCGTCACTTCGTATTTATAGCAAAAAAATCCCGGGTGTTTTGTTGGGGAAACGCAATATCTCCACAAATACTGCACCAATCTTAACGATCAAGGAATCAAATTAAAGTAGAAAGTAGATAGACGCTTTTTTAATGCATAATTTGTAACTTAAATCATTATACCCATTGAGCAAGCTTTCACATACAAAATTGTCAAAAAACGCCATTTTTTGGGGGAGAGAGGATCATAACTTCTAAACCACTGGAGATATTTTCTTTAAAAAATCTGTGTCGGCTATTGGGGGCAGGGGTAAAGTTTTCACAAAAAACATCAAAATCAAAGCCAAAAAGTTTGATTTTGCACCACACCTTTAAACAAAATTTGCACTCTCCCGCTTTCATTGTTTAACAAGATGATATAAATGAGACAAACAATGTTAATATATCCTCTTTTTTTAAACCCACCCCAAGTGGGTTATTAAGTTTAAGCTTTTGAGTTAACTTTAGAATAAATTAATTTTTTCTTGTGAAAAACTTCCTGAATTTTAACTGTATTATATCTCAACTATCTAGCAGTCTTAAAAGTATTTCTAACATAAATAACTAGCAAAAAACCAATAAAATATGGAAATATTTAATTATTAAATAAATGTGACAAAGTATTTTTTACATTAAAAATTAGATATTTTAATTCTACTAAGATTTTAATATAAGTATATATTTAGCTAAAAAATTACCTACTTAACTACCTACTTAACTACTTACTACTTAACTACCTAGTTTAAAAATTTTAAGTAGTTAACTACCTACTTACTACCTACTTGTAATTTTATTTAACTACTTAACTACCTACTTATAATTTTAAAAGTAGTTAACTACCTACTTAACTACCTACTTTGATTTTTGGCTAACTATCACAACACTACTACGTACATGAAATTTTAAATAGTTTGCACATGGCATATAATCTTTTTTCATTTCAAATTTCAACGCAAATGGTTCAGAATAAAAAAAGTTATTGATAGACTTGTAATTTATGAAGACCAGTATTTTATCAAACAGGCCCCTGGTGAGTTTTGGAGAGGTACCGCCAATACAAAATGATGATTTTACATTAATTTGTTACTGGAACGTTTTAAAACGAGTAAAAACGGTATAAGCGATATTAAATTTAGAAAGGATAAAAGTTGCAGATTTTGTTTCACTTTATCTTCAAATTTCTTTTTCTTCAGAAAATTGGTTTTTGGAGCGAAATCTAGAATAATGTTTGCTGAATAATAAAAAAAACATATTATCCTTATAAGGGTAGGATTGTAATTTCTAAACCGATGAATAAGGTCAATATGAAATCCACCGCGGAAAAAAACTTTAATATTAAGCGCTAAAGATAATTCATCCAAACTTTTAGAACCGGCGTCGTTTTCACTTATTTTGCTATAAGAAGGACGTACGTTCCAGGTTTTTTGATCAGGACCGGCAAATGATGAATTTCAGCAGTGAACACGAATTCGGGACGGCAAATGTACTTATAAAGTAAAAATAAAACAAAATAAATATTCTTCTTTTAAAATACCTTTTAAAATTTGCATGAAGCGGGTAACTGCGCGGGGCTGACTGGCGGTTTTCCTAAAATTAAAACCGCGGTTTTCCCTTGATTACTATTATTTAATGCTTTCGGTTCCTATTTTCTAATTTCTAACATACCTCGACTACTTAGTCAACTCAAAGAACACATAAGATTTCAATGTAATTTTTAAAGGTAGAAACACCCCAAACGACGCGCACAAATTGACACAAGAAAAACTATGTTTGATTTAGGGTTGAAACCTGGAAGTTGGAGCCTAAACTTAGGAACTTGTAACCGAAGGTTTAAAATTTAACTTGATAAAAACTATCTCTAACCCTAAGAAAAGGCCTAAACCTAAACTAATCTTTTATATGCTTTCGGTTCCTATTTTCTAATTTCGGGGTTCTAAGTTCCCAAAGTTTTCCAACGGCTCCAAGTTCTCTTCTGACGGTTCTAAGAACCGCATACTGTTACTCTTTACGTTATTATATTTTCACTTTAAGATGATCCAGGCGTTCGTAGTTTTCGGTCAGACGGAGTTCCAGTGCGGAAAGACGGGAAAAATCAAACGTAAATTCATTTTGAGTCCAGATGCTACCCAAAAAATTTTTCGGCTTATCCAGTCGTTTTTCTTGAAACATAAGCGCGGACATATTTTCAGGAAGTTTTTTGTAAAAGTTTTCCAAAAATTGTGTCAATTTCGTCGCATAGTCCATCTAAAAACAACCGTGTTTAACGAGCATGAAACCAAAAAAAACACAAGAAACTACCAAAAGAAAAAAAAATAGAAACAAGTCTTTCCTTAGTTGGCAAAATGTATTCATCAGTGTCGACCAGGGCGAGATGTTTGGCAACGCCGATATTTCTGTACACGCAGTCGTTGAGAGCCAGTGCTTGGCCGTAGTAAAAGAGATCGTCGTTAAGATCGCCATTTTTGTAGTTTTTTAACTGGATTTGGGAATTTGGAGCCCATAAAAACTCCGACTGAAAAATCTGAACCCAAATTGGCCCGAACCTTAGTTAAAGCCCGCAAATAAAATCATAGTTTAAATTAATAAGTTACATGTGGACCTATATGTTGTAATTCGAAAACAAACACCTAATTTAGATGTTTTTTAGCTTGAGGTCTCCGACTTGTTTTCTCGTGTTGAAAATTTTTTATAACTCCTATAGATGTCAGCTCGGGGCTTCAAGTTCTGAATTTAGGACTATACGTCTTTAAGGACAATAAGGACTGAAGGACCAAAGTTGCCAATTTACGGCTTCACACACAATTCTCTTATCACTGGTCTTCAGGGGCCGGTCCACTAAACGCGGCTGACTGAAACTCTTGATAATGTTTTAATTTCTGGGATTTTTTTTCAAGAAACTTTATTAAAATCTTTGTCTGCATGGCATAAATTCATATTTTATTAATTTTCTGCATATTTGTTATAAATACAAACTAAAAAGGAAATAACCCCTAGTTAAGGGTTAGAAAAATTCATAACTATGGGGTTAAGGCTTTATTAGCTTTTATTTACAACAAATATGCATAAATTGTGTAAATATTAATTTATCTCATTAAAAAAAATCCCATAACATGTCTTGAAGAAAAAGACCGAAATTATAACATTATCAAGAGTTTTAAACAACGTGGTAACTTAGCACCTACTCTCTGTTTTTTTAGCGATACTGGAAAAATTTTGACAAAAAAATTTTTGTTTGCGCTCTTATAACTTTTGAACGCGCCGCCATCAATATGCAAATATCTCGCGTTAAGATTCTTATACATTGAGCTACCTCCTGTTTTTTTCAAAAATTTTGGGGAGTTAGCCCCAAAAGCCCGAAATTTACGGTCAATTTTTTTCGGCCAAATTTCTAACTTTTTACCATATGGGTCCTTACGTCTAAAAATTTTTGTGCAGATTGCCCATACTTTCTTCAGCTCAAAAATATATAATTTGTTAGGGGTAACTTGCTTGGGTTGGGTACTCCGAGAGGTTAAAGGGGGTCAATTTTACGATTTTTGCTAAAAATCTTTGTATGGGGGACACATTTTGCATATTTTGGCATCATGCTCGAAAACTGTTTGAGCCACAGGTTTGAGACCAAAAAAACATATTATGAGAGAAATTATTTTTTTAATGTTTTTTTAATGTATTTCTGCACATTAAACGACATTTTCAGGTATAAATTATTATTTTTTTATTTTATCAAGTATTGGAAATGGATTTGAAATGAATTACTGGCATTAACATTCAGTGTTTAAGTAATCTCGCTTCCTGAGGCCGGTCCACTAAACGCGTGCTGACCAGGTGCTATTTTAGAACGTTGTTTAAAACTCTTGATAATGTTTTATCTAATGGGTTTTTTCTTAAGAAACCTTATTAAACTGTTTGACTGCATGGCATAAATTCATATTTTACTAATTTTATGCATTTTTGTTATAAATTCAAGCTAATATGGCAATTACCCCTAGTTAAGGATTAGAAAAACTTATAACTAGGGGTTAAGGCTTTATTAACTTTTATTTCAAACAAATATGCATAAAATTGTGTTAATATTAATTTATCCCATTTAAAGAAAAAGTCCCATAACATATTTGGAGAAAAAAACATCATAATTAAAACATTATCAAGAGTTTTAAACAATGTGCTAACTTAGCACCTAGTCAGCACGCGTTTAGTGGACCGGCCCCTGGTGGCATTTGAGTTTAGTTATCAGTCTGATTTCCAGCTTTCCGAAATTTGAGTTTCAAATTTAAAATTTTTTACTTTAAAGGCGCAAATTCTTAAACTAAGGAATTTTTAAAATTATGATTCAATTATAAGGTTTTAAATCTTTTATACCCTGAAAACTAGTTTTCTAATCCAAATTCAAATTACGAAGCTCAAAGTTTTAATTGTGTGGCTTTAAGTTTCTGTTATATGCCAGGTTAACTTGCTAACTATGTACCCTCAGTTTTCTTCTGCTTCCCATCTTATTCATGATAGTTTTCAAACTTCAAGTTCCATGTTCCCAAAATGTATCTACAAGTTTATTAAAACTATATTAGGGGTTTCAATCCACAAATCAGCGGTCGCATTCCGAGGCCGGTCCACTAAACGCGTGCTGACAAGGTGCTATGTTAGCACGTTGTTTAAAACTCTTAATATTGTTTTATTTTTCAAGTTTTTCTAAAAAAATCTATGGGAGTCCTTGCTTAAATAGGATAAATAAATATTTAAACAATTTTATGCGTATTTGTTTCAAATAAAATCTAACAAAAGATTTAACCCCTAATTAGAAGGTTTGCTAACCCTTAACTATGGGTTATTACTTTATTCAGCTTGTATTTATAACAAATATGCATAAAATTAATAAAATATCATTTTATGTTATGTAGAAAAAGAGTTATATAGGATATCTCGAGAATAAACCCAGAAATTAAAACATTATCAAGAGTTTTAAACAAGCTGCTAACATAGCACCTAGTCAGCACGCGTTTAGTGGACCGCGCCTGACGCGCGGTTAAAAGTTATCCCGGGATAACTTTTTACGTGCTTTAAGATGCAAGTAAAAAATCAATTTTAGGTTAAAGTTGGCATAAATTTTTTTATTAAGAATTACGACGGAAATCCAAACGTACAGAAAGGTCTCAAAGAAAATTTTGTAAAATGATTAGTAAAAAGGAGGCGAATCAAACCGGACATTAAAAAGTACACAAACTTTTTTTTACAAAAAACAATTTTTGAACAAAAAAATTAAAAAAAAGCAATTTTCATACAAAACCTGAATAAAACATAGAATAAACTGACTAATAATTCATGAATCCATTAATAAAACTTACACGTCTCCTCTGAATTTAACTCCTACATGTTACCGTTAAAAATTAAAAAAACAGGTTTAATTTTTAATTAAAAAAATTATTTTGGAGCGGTGCAATGAGGGAGTAAATTTGGATGGAGATGTATATATTATTAACAAATTCTTTGATTATTATTCAGTTTATTCTATGGGGCATTACTCTACGGCATATTACAATTATTATTTTATGTTTTGTGTGTAAAGATTGTATCTCGTAAGAAATTTTTAAGTAGTTTTTGGCGTTAGTTTTTATCTCGCCTCTTTTTACATGCAAAATCCTCTTCGAGACTTTTGTGTACATTTGAATTTCCGTCGCTATTCTTCATTGTTTTTAGAATAAAAATTTATCTAACTCAAGAGGCGGATAAATATTTTCTCCCATGGGATTAATTTAATTAAAAATAAAATACGCACATTGACTTTTTTTTTGCGCGAGGTGGTTTTGCGATGCGAGAAAAAAATTCAAAAAAATTTCAATGCATTCATTTTTACTTTCATATGCGACTGTTATATTAATTTGCAATATATATTAATTTTTTATTTGGATTGGAATGGATTTATTGGGGTAAACATAAGTGTTTCTTCAGAATGCGACCCAATCAGAACAGAACTTCAATTTCCTAGTTCGGGATCTTTGTTTCCAACTTAAAACTTTAAGTCATTGGAGCTCATCTCAATTGTGGTTTGATCTTCCTAAATTTGGCTCAAAATTCCCAAATCAAAACTCCGAATTACCTTAACCGCCGGCAAAAGTGGCCAGGGAACAATTTCCAGCACTCCCCGCCGCCGGTAAATTTCCAGAATTTCCAACATACTCGCTATGTGATAAGAGTTGACGTAGATAAAAAATCGAGTCGCTCCCATTTCCCGCCAGATCTCTATCCACTGGACGAACTGTTCCCAGTTTGCGTAGAAAAATAAAACTAGAAATTATAGTAATTAAAAATTATTATAATAATTAATATTATAATAGAATATTTAAACCTTAACTTCCTGTCTTAATACCGCACGGAGTCACCAGCTGGGCTTACACCATTACACTCGGTGACTGCACATTATACCTCTTGTTGATATCGTGTTATCGTGACGGACGGGTATCACGATACATGCTTTGAAACCCCTGTTTCCAAAGAGATTTTGTTATGCTGGCTGATTTTCAAACAACTTTTTAATTTATACCGTATGCTTGACAAAAAGTTGAATAAATAATATAAAACAAAATAAATTAAAAAAAAAACAAGAATAAATAACAAAGAATGTATCACTGTAATATAAGTTCATATTTTATTGGTGCATCGCAGCACAAAAATACTGCCAAAACCAGCTAAAAGAGATTTGTATGAATTCGTCAAAAAACTTAAGGACAAAAAATTACGCTCAATTAAAAAGGGATTCGAATTTTAATTCTGGCGATGGCGAAATCAAAATCTCTGGCCCTACTCAAAATCTTCTACTCGGCTGTCACAATTCCTATTATAAAAGTTATAAACATCCTACATAAGCTGTGTTTTGTCTCTAAACAATAAATTGCTTAAAACAATGCTTTGTATTCAAGCAACACTTCTATTTTTCTTAAATCATCTCTGTAATTTTTTAAAACAATGTTAAAAAATTAAATATTCTGTATAATAATTCTAAATAAATCTAGAGTAAAAAAAATCATTTTTTTAAATTTTGTTACCAGTTTAATAGTTCAATTTAGTTATTCATTTGTATAAAAAATATGGTAAAAATTATTTAAATATTTTATGAGATACAAGCTTATGTGATTTTTTTATTAAAATCACTAAATTGGAATATAATAGACAAATTTAATACTCTTAAATGATTTATTTTGTAATATTTTAATATTTACCGTCGTTTTTGTGTGTTTTTTTTTTATTTGCCATCTTTATTTTTAGAGGCAAAAAAGGTCAAAATTAGACGCCCTCCCCCCGAAGGTCAAATTTGTGTCAAAGCGATGCGCGGATAGAAAATAAGTTTATAATACAGTGATACATTCTTTGTTATGTATTCTTGTCGGTACTCACAATTTTTGAAATTAGAAAAAAAGCATGTTAAAACTTTGCGGAACACTAATAAAGCAAACTATTATGCCAAACTATAGTGTTTAAAAACTATGACTTCTATGTTCTTGTCGTTATTCTATTCATTTATGCAATACATTGATATTATTTTCAAGACAATGCGTAGGAAGTTTTGGAAACCAGCTAGGAAGATTAAATGTCTTTGAAAACAGCGATTCAAAACATTTATCGTGATACCCGTTCGTCACAATGACACCCTTCCGTCACGATGACACCCGTCCGTCACGATGACACCCGTCCGTCACGATGACACCCGTCCGTCACGATGACACGCGTCCGTCACGATGACACCCGTCCGTCACGATGGCACGCGTCCGTCACGATGACACCCGTCCGTCACGATGACACCCGTCCGTCACAATGACACCCGTCCGTTACGATTACACCCGTCCGTCACGATGACACCCGTTTTTTACGATGACACCCGTCAGCCATCGTGACACCCGTCCGTCCGCTGGTTGTCTTTCGGATGGCCGCGTTTGTTAAACACGAGTGTCACATCTTTGTCCCGAATGATCCTATTATCCACCTTTGGTCTTGTACATTTGAAATACCAACACAATGGTAGTTGTCGCAATACTCACAATATAACATAAACTTTGCAACAATATTTTTTTAGCAAAAAATGTAACAGTTCGCGAGCCAGGGTTTGATTTCTACAAAAATTATACGTAGAAAAAACTTTTATGTTGCTTAAAGGAGCACTGTCACAAATCAAATTCCTATAACGCCCGAACCGGACTGCTCCTTTAATACAAAACCTACCTAACTCAACTTTGGTATTTATAGTGCTCCACTACAAGGCCACAACATTTTTAAATTTCAGCTGAATCGGTTCAGTATTAAAGGAGCAGTCTGGTTCGGGCGTTATAGGAATTTGATTTGTGACAGTGCTCCTTTAAACACTTTTCTGGACTGCACATTAATTATTTTATACATGGAATTATTCGGGGAACTGGTTATAATCTTTTGAGCTTTTTGATCAGCAGTGCACATATATTTTTGGTGATTATGATAATTTATTTTTTACCCCCTTTCCAACTGTTCGCTGCGCTATAAATACAGGCATTCGCTGCATAACACGCGGTCAATATAAACGCCTGCGTTTTCACAACGCTCGACAATCTGTCATAAAAACCTAACATTTTACAATTGTGGAATTAAATGGATTATAAAAAATTTGCCTTACCAGCTGAACAAACAGCCAATTGATGTTTATATTTAGTGATGGATTTAATTTCCGGGATAACAGAAATTTTTTTTCGCGGAATAACTAGATTTGAATGTTCCGTAGTCACAGTTAGTGTTTTCTTGTTCAAAATCATCTCGATGTTTTTTGGTGAGAAATAGCTCTGAGAATATAAATGTGAGCAAACCGCTATTCAAATAATTTGATTTACGTCAACAATGCTAGGGATTAGAATAAAAGAATGGAAATTTAGTGTAACAGTTTTTCTGTTTTTAAATTATTGCAATTTTCGAAACAATATATACAAAGACAATTAAGATGGTAAATTAAATCAGCGATGATAGCACTAACAGAAATAATAATGCAAAATATTTAGGCTGTGTGTCTCAAAGGCCCAAAATACTGGTTTTTCTTAAAGAGACATGATTGTTTACAAGCATCATTTTGTTGATTTTTGTTTTTTTAATATATCAGACCACTAAACAATAAAAACACTTTATCTTAAATTTTATACTTGTTTTATTTTTGACTGCTATAACGGCAATATTTTTTATTTTGCTTTTATATATATTATACCAAAAACTTTTTGTACCTTTATATTTTTAAGCTTTAACACTTTCGGTCCGTTGAAGAAAACCATGCATCCATATGGTAGGAATTTTTGCACTAAAATGTCTTCTTACTTTATGAGAAGCATCTTTGAACAAAAAATTGGTACGATTTCGCGACCTTTGTATTGTTGTCATAGAGGACTTTCCTGAACACTGCTATTGCAGTTTCAGTTTGACGGTAAGCCTTAAATCTTATATAAATAAGGTCTGAAATGAAAAGTGCGTTCGTTAAATCACTTTAATAAAAACGTGCACAAAAATCTGAATGTATTACTATTCATACTAAAGGTCCAATCATGTGCAATCATGTCCAATCATGTGCAACACACCAATCGTGTGCAATTCATGCTTTAGCAAATTAATTAACGAACACTGTATGGAAATTATTTATGATGTGAAATTCATAATTTTTCTCAAGGAGCAAAAAGACCAATTTACTGCATTCACAACCTGGACTCTACAGTTCAGCTGACTGTAAGGCTGGCTGTGTAATGCGTTTTTGATCAATTCAATAGTTTTTTTTACCACCGTTGTACACGGACAGAAGCGGTAAAATCCGTGTAAATGTAGAGAGCATGCTGTTTTTAGAGCAATAAGTAAAAGAGCATAACAAGGATTGGAAAGTTAAAGCCGCAAAAACTGAGAACTTTGAGCCCAATATAAGAAAAAATCATTTGGCTTAAGGGCTTTAATAATAATGGCTTTATCGACTTTTACTTTCGGCTCCAAGCGCAAGCGCAAGCAAGCTCCATTGCGGAAGTGCAGCTTGCGGCTCTAAGTACGGCAAACACTAAATTCCACCGACTCCGACTCCGCCTCAAATTTCTGCAAATTATATATTGATGTGCAGGTTAAGCTTAGGCTTAGGCTTAGAATAAAATTTGCATAATATTAAAAATTACGGTAGATTACGGTAGATTTTGGACGGAGTCGGAGTCGGTGGAATTTAGTGTTTGCCCTAAGTACATTGTTTTTGTCTCCAAGTTTCTTCGGCTTTATCAATTCAAATAATCTAAAGTTTTGCTCACACCTAACCTTCGGCAGGGCGGCGACGAAAATTTCCCAATTTAGCCGACATTTGGGCGCGAATTTGTGCGGACATGAGCTTTCAGGAGACGGGCGAAGTCGGATCTTTTTCGCGGCGGCTGAAGATTTCCCCACCTGAAGATAAATCGGATCCCGTCTCGTAGTGCAACTGGTCACGGCGAAAAGTTGAACGCTGGACGTTCTATTGTCCAAATAGAGGCGATAGAAAAACAAATCTAAAACATTATATAATGTGTAACATTTTGCGTTATATTTTTAGATAGTAAACACAAGCGTAAAAATAAACAGTTGAACGCTCTATTTTGGTGGCAATATTGTCATAGCGTAATTTTCGGCCTTCTGTAAAAACCAATAGCAGCTTAAAATTGTTTTTCGTCAACAAAATCGACTATTCAAAGCAAAGGCAGCAGAAACCGTGTCTCGGAACTGTTTCTATTTTTCTTCGGGCGGTAAAATTGGGAATACGTTCACATTTTTACAGTATAACTTTCACACGCACGTTTTCTTCGGAGGGCGAGGACCAACGTCTGGAAGAGATTGAAATGGTTTGCACCGTTAAATCGTTGCGTTGATTCGATATACGGTAGTATAGTAGGTAAAAATCAAACCACGCCTACGTTTGCAGCTATGAGTATTTCACTTAAAATAAAAAAAACTCTTGTCGTAACAAGCTCCTTTAAAAATTTTAACCAAAAATGTACTACTGCCTGCCGTTACGTTATCGCAGGATAAATTTTGCACTGAATTTTTGTTTCCAAAGGATTGCCTTTGTAGCTTTAGTTGTGATGTTGTACCAGTGATGTTTTATTGAATTTCTAGCTCCGGAACTGAGGTCTAATTTTGTCCTAACTTTCTTATTAGTTAAAGAGCAATGTCATATGATAAAATTTCTTTTTTTTTTGTCAAATCAAAGGTAAAAAAAGCAAATCAGACGTAGCTAGTGTAAAAACAAAATCTGGACAGATTTAATAACTAATCCAATAAAAAAAATTTATATCAACTAATCAGAATTTATAAAAATTAGAAGCTTAATTCAGATTGGTATAAATTGCTTTAATTTCCCTGCTTACTAAATAGCTCTTCCTCATTAAATAAACTAAAGATAAATTCCATCACGGTGAAATTGTTTCGGTATTCAAGTAACCACTCATTTCATTCTTTGAAAAAATATCACGTACGGGGGAACATGACCACTGACTATTAATTTTTTTTTTATTTTTGCTGTGTGCGCGTTTATTTGTTTATTTCTTCTTGACCGCGAGCCGTACGCCCTTAATTTCACCCTGAAAGAATTTAGCTTCAGTTACATCTGATTAGCTTTAAATTTTTTTCCAAACTTATTAAAACCATTAAAGAACTACAAATCAAACAATTTAAAGTTCAGTTTTTTTAATGAGGTTGAGATGAGATTCTTGAAAACCTAACTTAAATAAATTCAAAACACATAAAATTCAAAAGATGTAGATAAAACCTAAATCTCATAAACCCATAACAAGGAAAGTAGACTTTATAGTTTCCCTAAACAAGCTGAGCAAAACGCTAAAATTAATCATTATATATCTTTATATTTGCTGTTTTCTTCCATAATGCTGAATTGACTGATCTCAAAGTGGAACATTCAAAAACCAACCTCGCATGCGAGAAGAATAGTATATCTTCCATATCACAATGTAACCTGCTAGACTGCATAAAAACACAACTAATTTTACCACTTTTATTTTAAAAGGCTCTCTAAAACAGCGCATAGTACTTTTAATAAAAATTACAATCGTATTTCAATACACAGTGCAAGTGCACTCATTGCCAAGTCATTCCTGTTTTAAACTTTTCGTCTTAATTCGTAATGTGCGTTTGTGGAACTCGGAAAAATTATCGATTTATACGAAGTTATTCCATCTCTAAACATAGATCGTGTTAAACTTACAATATCTGGAACCAGTTTGCCTAAAAAAAATAATAAAAAATGAAGCAAACTATTTTTTTCTAAATTTTATCAAAAACTATCGAATTTTATAAATTTCTAAAAACCGCGTAGGGTAGTGCATTTAATTTCGGCACTTTTTTGTTTTTCCGATGTAACTTTTTAGTGTATGGCCCGATTTTCATGTTTGATAGCTCATTTTGAAGCTTTCACGATACTTCGTTGCGTCACAAAAGTTTCACTGTACGAAAGTATTTTTTTACTTAATTAAATCAGTTTTTAAAAAAATGGAAAATTGTCGAAATTAAATATGTGCATTTAATTTCGGCACTTTACAAACAATCGATAGTTTCTCAGTAAAAAAATCATCATTTTCAAAAATTTAAAAACCTATCATTATCTTCAGACAGTTTTCTTTAATTTAAGTATTTACTTGTTGTTCAACGTGTAACCGGGACAAAAAGTTACAGCTAAAATGCCAAATGGTAACAAAATAGGCAAAATTTGGGAAAAAAAGTGCATTTAATTTCGGCACTTTTTAGAAGGACCCTCTTAATCGAGTTTAAGTGCAGTGCTATGACTAGTGATCGACCGGGGTAGAATTATTGCTGATGCCGGGGCCGGGGCCGGGGTAGCGAAATTTTGATTTGCCGGGGCCGGGGTAGAAATTTTTGCCCCGGCCGGGCCCGGGGCAGGCTGAAAAATTAGCAAAATTAGTAATTTTGTTCATTTTTTTCAAAAATTCTGTTTTTTTTTACTGTAAATTATTTGTTTTAGGTAATTAATAATCACATTTTAGAATTTAAGCACTTGTGTAGGTAGAAAAACTTATTTTTTAATACACAAAGTTTTTTAAGCAGAACAAAAAATATTTCAATATTTCGATTTTTTTATACCTTAAATTATTATTTTATTTAGTATACTACTGTTGTAAAAAAGTAATGATTTTTGATTATTTTTAGAAAACGTAATATTAATTTTAAAAAAATTAATTGAAGTAAAGTAAGAGTAAAAGTAATTTGTGATCTTTTAATTTAAGTAAAATAAAAACGAAAGTAACGGTCGAAATTATAATTAAATAAAGTAAAAGTAAGTTTTTTTTTTTAAAAGTGTAAGATTATAATAAAAGTAATTTTGAAACGGAGCAAAACGTCGATTTTTGGAGCTCTAGAGCTCCATTCTAGCATGTTTTGCTATTTTTATGCATAAATTTTAATTTTAATAAGTTTTCTAGTCTAAGTAAATGGTGTTTAGCGTGTTAGCTGCTTAAAAAACTTTCTTCTTAGACTCATTTGACAACAAGTCCATAGAAAATATACTTGTTGAAATTACTTAAATTTTACTTAAATTAGTTTAAGTATTTGTAGGAAAAAATCCGAGTACGAGTAAAAGTAAAAGTAAGTGAAATTTAACCCTTTGGTAATTATTCCGCTGCAAAACCTCAGAAGGGATTCCACGCCACTGCTGCACAATGTTAAACTTCGTCAACGATCGTCGAGAGCCACAGAGTTAAACAAAAGTAAAAGTAATAAAAAATTCGTTATTTTATTTGTTTAAGTAAAAGTAAATGTAACTTTTTACAACAGTAGTATATTTTTTACGTAAGTGTTAGAAGTATATTCAAGTTTAAAACAATATTATACTTAATTCCACTAACCATTCTTATTACTTTAAAAGAATGCTCTACAGATAGAGCTGGAGTTAAAGCATTTTTATACGGGGAGTATGTTTTGATTAAAAAACCAAAAAGTGTTAAAGGAACTGAAATCAGACTTGGATGCCCATATAAAAAATTATTTGACAATAAATTACAATAAATCTAATATGTTGATAATTGTAGAAATGTAACTCTAAATCTAAAAAATGCCAGTCTTCAAGAATATTATTTTGAAGAAACATTTTTTTAGAACTTCGCTTACATGCCTCTATTCAACATTTTTCGGTCTAATCATACAGGCGTTGTTAAAACGCACCTTTTTAATTTTAATTGTTATAACATTTTTAAAGCTTCATTACCACTTGTTTAAATTAAAAAATACTTTTTATTTTTGTAAAAGGTAAAATAATTAAATTATTGCGAGTACAAGCGACTATGTTCGCTTTCTAGCTTGTTTCAAGTTGTTAGTTTTAGTCATTTTAATCAGCTACCTTATTTTTTAGCAAAAAATCATAAAATCAATGTCACGTGAACTTTTGCAATGAAATTGTTTTTGTGACTTTGCACTACTTTTTTGTAATTTCTCGAAAATTTATGAAAAACATATGGCCCAAAAAATTTTCCAATTAATAAACATTAAGTTTTTCAATGAAATTGTGCAAGAAAAAACGCAACATTTCTAATCCAGGCAACTTTCTGGGCATATACCACTGATTTCTTACGCAGAGATTTTTCT